>APFE031339684.1:17743-146122 GCA_000404065.3 Pinus taeda | reverse complement strand
CGGTTCCCACTGTGTATATGACAGTGTTCCATATTTACATAAATATTGTGCGGTGCACTATGGATTTCTTCAAAATTTTAAAACTGTTTACAGCTTGCCATAGGGCTGATATCAAAACACAGTATCATAGAATATACATTGTCTGTTCATCATGTATAAGCATTTTCTGTCGGTCAAAAAACAAAAATTCTGTGCAGCATGTTAAGATCCTGGTGCGTGCTGATATCCTTGGTCTATGTAAGGCCGGTGAAAGTATCTGAATTCGTTCTGTTCTTTCACCTCAGTGACCTCCCATAAGCCTCTGTCCATCAGCACGGCCTCCTTGGATAATTTGTAAGCGAGGCCATTATGTTCCCTGTATATGTGAGAGCAAGTGATGTTATTATAAGCTGCCTTGAACACAAAAACTTCATTTAGTATGATGCTGAGTGTGTGTATGTGACAGTCAGATATGCCATTGAACCAGTTTATAACAATTTTTGAATCCCCGAAAATATTGATGCTGGTGTAATGGTGATGAAGGGCAAAGTGGAGAAGATGTCGAAGAGTGATCAACTCAGCGTAATTATTTGTACCCGAACCCAGGCCTGTTTTTACAATATAATGGTGATGTTCATTTATGTGCAGCGTGAAGCCTCCCCCACAGCTTTGTTGATTCGCTGCCCCATCAAAGAAGGCCCAAGGGGTATTTTTGTCAATGCATGGGGGCGGATGAGGATGGCGTGCCTTTGGGGGCTGTGGGTTAGGGAGCTCCTTGAAGGCCGTGGAGATAGCAGCTTCGATCAGTGGCCAAGCGATAGGTTTGTCCTCGAAGATAGTTCGATTTCGAGCCTTCCAAATCTGCCAGATAACGAGTATCGGTAGGATTGTTAATTTCGCTCCCTTATGTTTTTGTGCCCAATTATCCCATGTTTCGATCAGGTTCGTTCCCTCCCAGTTGCCATTGAAAGAGTAATGATGTGAGAGGGATCGCCAAAGTTCCTGTGTAGCGCTACATCTCAGGAAGAGATGCTCTGTGGATTCTGTTGCCTCTTTACACATCACGCACCAGGATGGCCCATGTATTGATCTGTGCATAAGATGTTCACCAGTAGGTACCTTATCCCTCAAAACGCACCGGAAGAATAGTTTAGATCTAGGCGGAGCTGTTAACTTCCAAATGCTTTGGCACCAGGTTGGGATATGATCTGGTTTTTTGTGATTACTGAGAGTGATATATCCAGCCTTTGGAGAATATTTACCATTCTTTGCCTGACTCCATATTAATTCATCAGGTCCGTCTCTGATTCTGATATGTGACTCTGTTAGGGCAGCGCAGTAGTCCTCCCATTCCTGATGCCATCTGTGTGGCAGATTCATTTTCCGCGCCGACATCCAAGCCTGGTGAAAATCCCCGAATTCTCAAGATCAGCAGCTTGTGCAATCACATTAATATCCCGGGAGTGCAGGAACTGAATCAGTTCAAGTGATAGGGTATGTCTTCCTCCGCTGCCGATCCATGGATCCATCCCAATCCTAGCCAGAGATCCGTCATTTATTCTCCAAACCAAGTTATCCCTTATTAGGGGCAGGGAGAATAGTAAGGCTTTCCAAACAGATGATATTCCAGTTTTGTTCCAATTTGGTAGCCTTACCCAGTCCAGTATATCTTGAGGCCAAATGTATTTATGGTATGATACTCGGGCCCATAAGTTTTGGCTGGTTAGCAGCGACCAAACCATTTTAGCTGCCATTGCTTTTGCAAATAAAGGAAAGTCCTTTAGGCCCCAGTCACCCCACCTTTTTGGGAGTGGTATCTTTTGCCATCCAATCCAAGCAAATATGCGCTTGTCCTGGCTTCCCGCCCAGAGATATTTGTTGCAGATTTGTTGAAGACGAGCGAGAATATTTCTGGGAATCCAGGCTAGTGCCATCCAGAAGACTGGGGTTGCTTCCAATACTGATTTAATGAGGACCAAGCGCCCAGCCTTGGAGAGATATCTGTGACTCCAACAATTTAGCCTTTTCTCCACTTTGTTCACTAACCAGACCCAGTCTGCAATTCTTTGACTGTTAGGCTTAAGCCAGAACCCCAGATATTTTAGGCCCCTGTCCATTGGGTGAATGGTAAAGGGGAACGCTTGTTGGGCAGCTTGAGTTTCATTTACCGAGGTTCTGGCAAAAGTGATCGTGGATTTTTGCTGGTTAACCATCATGCCAATGGCCTTCATGAATAGTTGGAGGATTCGTGAAAATGTTAGCGAGTCTCGGATGCTACCATCTAGTAGGATGAGAACATCATCCACAAAGAGAAGGTGTGTAAGATAGCAATCATCTGTGATCCTGAGACCGTTGAGGGTTCCCTCTCTTTTAGTAGCAATGACAAGTCGACTCAAACCTTCCATGACCAAGAGAAATAAGAGAGGGGAGAGAGGACATCCTTGTCGAAGTCCCCTTTCAGAGTGAAAGAAATGAGAGGCCGATCCATTGATGAGCACACTATAGGAAGGGGTCATAATGCAGGCCATGATCCAATTGATAAGGGCTAGAGGAAAACCCAGATGGATGAGAAACATTTTTATGTATAGCCAGCTAACCCGATCAAAGGCTTTTGATAGGTCAATCTTGAGGAGAATGCATTTTAGGTGTCTGGACCAAATAGAATGCAGGGCCTCTTGAGCAGAACCTATGGCTTCATGAATTTGTCTATCTTCTAGGAAAGCAAATTGTTGGGGGGCAATGTGCTTGGATAGGATGGGCCTGAGGCGGTTGGCAATGATCTTAGAGATGATTTTGTAGAGACAATTACACAAGGAGATGGGACGGTAGTCGTCGAAGGAGGAAGGAGAGTCTGACTTGGGTATGAGGGCTATGAATGTTGAGTTGATAGCATGATATAAGCAGCCCGATGATCTGCTTTCCTCCACCACCCTCAGCAAGTCTTGGCCCAAGAGTTCAAAGAAAGTTAGATAAAACTCTATGGTCCATCCATCCGGACGAGGGCTTTTATCTTTTTTGAACCATTTTAATGTGCCCTCCAATTCATCCATGGTGACCGGAGCTGTAAGCTCTTCCGCATCTTCCTCATTCACAAATCTGGGGAAATGGTTTGCCAAATTTATAATTTCAGCCAAGTTTGTTCCAGGTGGAGATTTGTATATGCTTCTGAAATGGTTTGTTCCTAGCTGGGAGAGCTTGTTGAAGGTATTTGCGAGTCCCCCTTCAAGCATAGGGAGATTCCATATTGTATTTGAGACTTTCCTCCCTTTAGCATAGTTCTGAAAGAACTTTGTGTTTTCGTCTCCAACTTTCAACCATATGGCTCTGCTTCTCAATCTATTGGATTCTTCCCTTAATCTCAGGATGTTTGCTTTTTGGTTTTCCAGCTCAATCAGTCGAGTTTTTTCCTCCCCCGAGATGAATCCCAAATTCCGGTCATCCTGTAGAGAGAGAAGCTCAGCTTCAATGCTGGTGAGCTGTTCGGATTCCTTTCTGTTCTTTTCCTTTGCCCAATTGATGGTTATGTGCTTTAGCAAGGTGAGATTGCTACAGAATCCCTTTGCCAGGGAAGCCTCTTTGTCAATGGGATGTGCCTTCCAAAAGTCATTGACCAATTTTATGAATTCCTGATCCTATATCCAAGTATGGTTGAATTTAAAAGGGGCTTTTGGTTTTGGGTGAGGTCCAGCAATCTCCAGATATATGGGGGAATGATCAGATATACCCCCTGAGCCTACCCATTGCTTGTAATGGTGGAAATGCTGAAGCAAGGGACCCTTCATCAGGAATCTATCCAATCTGCGAGCTAGTGCTGCCGTGCCCACCCTTCTGTTCCTCCAAGTGGGCTGAGGTTTTTGCATGGGGACATCAATGAAATCTTTCTGGTCCAGAATATTCCTCATGAATTCCGTAATGGCGTCCACTTGTGCCGAGTGCCCCCATGATTCACTGAAACCCAGAGAAAAATTTAGATCCCCACCCAGGATGGTGTGATCTTGGGCCAACAATGAAAAGTTTAGGAGGCGCCTCCAAAAAAACTCCCTTTGGTGGCATGGCCCATAAACGTTCAAGATTCTGAGTGATTTTCCAAGCTCTGATGAAAAAATATCAATACCCAAGAACCCCAGTCCACCCCATGCTGCTTCGATTCTGAGAGTTCTGGGGTTGGTGCCAATAGCCAGGCCCCCAGATCGTCCAATGGCATCGAATGCCATGAATTTCCATTTTGGAGCCAGGGCTTGTAAGGAGAGGGTGACGTTCTCGGCATGACCTAGAGTCTCCTGAAGTAGAATAATGTCAGGCTGTTCTACCTCGAAGAGCCTCTGAAGGGCTAGTTTTTTAGGGGGGCTAGCCAAACCCCTGCAGTTGAACGATAAGCATTTCATGGTGGAACCCTCCTTGGGGTTGGAATTGCTCTAAGGACCCCTTCTAGTGTGGATTGACGACCTGATACAACCTTTGCCCCAGCCCGCCTGATTGCTTTTGAGAGTTCGGTTTTCCTGCCTCTAGAGATCAAAGGTCCTGTCCCTGATTGTATGATACCCAGCCCCACTTGGCTACCTGGCAGATCTGCTTTGTGTGGGCGAGGTCAAAGAGCATAAGGGTGGGGGGCTGTATTATGGGGGGATGATTGCGAGGAGAAAGAGGAGGATGGTGGGATGGAGGGCTGAACCGAAGAGATAGTCGGGGGAGGGGATGATATGATGCAGTGTGTAGATGATACATGAGATTTTGATGCAATCAATATCGATGCAGAATCAAGAGAACAGGGAGATAGGGATAGAGATGTACCCGAGACCTTAGCAGCCTCTGTTGCTGCCCGAGCCCTGGTCATCCAAGGGGAGGACACTTTTAATCCCTCGGATCCAGTTTTCTGTGGAGTAGCTTGAGGTGTGCCCTGTGAGGCCGGAGGGGGACCCTGAGCCTGGCGAGTTATAACTGGAGAGGCACCTCTGGACGGGATTGGAGTAATCTTAGGTGACTCCTCCGGTTTTTTGTTGAGCGGACAATCCTTGTACAGGTGCCCCACCTGATGGCACCGGTTGCAGCGAAACGGGACTCCTTCGTAGTCCAAGATCTGAATTCTGCTGTATTTGCCCCAATGCAAAGTAATTTTTTCTTCCAACCCCTCTCTTGTGTCCAGATGAACGAGCACACGAGAAAGCGTACGCTTCTTTGATTCCACAAACGTGCGATCATGGTCCAGGTATGTTCCAAGCGCATTTCCAATCCTTATGAGTACCTCCTCGTTCCAGTAATGAAGCAGTAACCCCGGCAATCGAACCCACAGGGGTCCCGCCCCAATCTGTTCTCGCTCTGGGTCGAAAAGAGGACTCCACCTCTTAAGCAGGACTGGTGCCATTTCAATGTGCCAGTACTTTGCCAGAACCAGATCCGTGTATATTTCTTTGGCAAAATGAAGTGAGAACCATCCACGGGGGAGAACATGAACCTCCGGTAATTCTTTCAGCAGCCCTCCCCAGATCTCCTTTACCCATAGCGTCAGTCTGTTGGCAGAGTATGCCCGCCCACGCACATGTCCCACCAAGATGGTAAGAGCCATAACCGCCACTTCCCCAATGGTTTCTGTATCTCCAAACCTGATGTTTATGTCCTTTGTCGTTGCCTTGATGCACCTGGATTTCTGCTTCTTGGTGCGCGGAGCCGAGGGGTGATCCACGAAGGGGTTTTGTGATCCTTCCGGAGATGAGGTTTTTGAGGCCCTTACATGAATTACCAGGGTTTCGAAGCAGCCAGATGGCCTAGACCCTGACACAGGGGGAGCTTGAGGCCCAGGAACAGGGGCCGCCACCGGAGGGGTTTGAAGCACAATGGTGAGGGGCGGGTGTGGATCAAAAGAAATCTGATGAGGCGAGAAGGTAGATAGGATATGGAGGGTACTAGGGGACAGGGGGGGGCTTCTAGGCCCGACGAGAGATCGGAAAACCTTGCGGAGGCCAGAGGCTCCGGTATATAATCTGGCAGCGAGACCACGGGCGATGTGTCCTGCAGAAAAGAGACCGATTCCCCCGGAGTGCGTGAAACCGACACAGAGAAGTTAGGGTTTTCGAAGATGACCTGGTCTTCTAGCGGATCCGCGGAGTAGTCTACTAGGTCGGTCTCCATATGACCTTCCATCATGCCGGCTGGAACGGAATGGACGCCTGCGATGCTAGGACGGCGGGGAAAGCGACGCGGCAGCAGAGCACAACGGTCGGGGAATAACGACGAGAAAAAACAGCGAGAAACCCTAAAGAGCCTGCGGTTCCTACAGGAGCCCTAGTCTAGTCAACCGAAATCGGCGCGCTCCCGTAGACTCATCTTTCCTCCCCCCCGATTTCAATAATCTTCATCCTCCATTTTAGCCCAATCTTATCTTCAATTAGAAATCAAATTTAATCTTCCAATGATCAATAGCAATTGTAGATAGAACAATAAATACAATGTACAATAGAAGACAATCAAGAACAATAATAAGAGACCCCAAATTTGGTCAAAGACTAGGGAAAAACCCCACAAGGGGGAAACCCCTTTCAAATTCTTTTTCTTATTAGATTGCCATAAAATGTTCAGCAAAGAGAGTACAATTATCCAATTCGCCAATCAAGAGTCAAAGGTCAACTGCTTTGACTTTCCAACAAACCAATATCCAAAATCTAAGAGATGAGCGCAAAAGTCAATTCTGGTCAAAGTCAACAGCAGTCAAAGATGCCCTAACTAGTCCAAAAGTCAGTGTTCAAACACCTCCAAAAGAGCTCAGTCAACAGCCCAAAAAATGCGGCCTGAAAAGCTGGTCAAAATGAGGTCAAAACAGTCGCAAACAACTCAGTCAAACTTGGTCAACAGAGAGAGAAAGTCAACTGTCAATTCTGCAGTTAAAGTTTGCGTTCAACTGCAGTCAAAGTGCCCAGAAAACCTCGATCTGTGCCAAAGAATTGGACCTCCAAATACAGTCCAAGATGTTAAGTCAAACCATGCCCAATCTGCAAAGAGTCAACGCCGGTGAAAGGCTGAAGCAAGACAGATTTTTGGCCCTCCTGAAATCTCTCTCTCCTACTTGCATGTGTGAGAAGATGACCTGCAATTTCAGATTGTACGAACCTCCAAAGAGAAGATGTGTGATGTGATGTGCCAAATGAGGTTGACTTGACTTGTATTGATATGTGATTTTGGAGACCCAATTTGTTCTTTAGGCCGACCTTAACTTTTGTGCACTTTTGGGTTTTCACATTAAAAATATATTTTTCCTTGACTAAATTAAATTCTTCCAAGGGCAAAGAGGGTCTTCTCTAAATGAGGATGGCTGTCCAAAGGAAAGAATTTATTCCTGAGCTGCCAAATTAACACCCTTCAATTTGCAAGGGGCAAATCTGGGGGTTAACACTAACAGCCCTGCACTAAAGAATGCTTCCCATGGTTCCCTAGTGGTATTCCTTCTCACTACAATATCAGCTTGAGCTCACAAAATGCCCCTCAAGTGTTGGGCTTAAAATATAACAACCTGCACACACTGAAATGATTTAGAAAGTACTTATACAGAACAAAACTTTTGATCACATAAATAAACTACTGAAGAAATGATCTTAATGTAAATGAACTACTGCCTTTTCTATTTTATAATAGAACTAAACTACAGTACCACAACCAAAGGAATTCGCCATGATAAGTTATCTATCTAAATATCCATAATCATAAGCACCATCTATGAAGACACTGAGATTATCATGGGAAACAACTAATTTCCTGGAGGAAAACGCAATGTTGCTTGGCATAGTCAATTTTGATCAAGTGCCCCTTTTATCTGATTGTTTGATTGGGTCAAAATTGATCTGGAATGTTTTAGTTACAATGTATTGCCAGATAAAAATGGGCATTATTACATATTCGGGATGTACTCACACACCCAACACAAATTAGTAAATGTTTTTTTTGCCAGATTCTGAGAGTGATTAGAGAAGATGACAAACCCCTCTAATGATCTGTTTTCAAGTAATATTCTACCAGTTTTATTTGATTAAATGGTACAATACAGTGAAAAGGTAAAGCATGAATAATACATTTATGGAGAAATACGGTGTATCAATGCAAGCTGGAATTTACTTCTTGCACATTTACATTATTCTCTGTTGTATCAGGTGGTGTTGAACAAGGAGAAGCAGACAGTTACAGTTGATAGAGAGGTTGATGGCGGCCTTGAGACAGTCCGTTTGGACCTTCCTGCTGTAATCACGTAAGATTTGTCTCTGATATTGCATACATCTAAATACATTGTTTTTGGTTTTATCAGTTTTCTGTCAACGTGATTGGTTAATATCTTTTCAAGGTAGTCCCTATGCAGGAACTTGACTGTTAGAGCACACAGTCTGCAAATAATATGAATGATTTACTAGCATAGCTCTAGCTAAAAACAGTTCATGACAGAAGACCATGGGATGGAAAATTTCAAAATAGACATTAATGGACTCACTGTTGATGATTGTAGCTCAGGCAGATACTTCTGCACAGGCCTAAGTGTCTAGGTGTGCAGAAGTCACCCAAAGTCTCTTTAGGATACTTGATCAAGTTTTGAGCAAGTTGCTTTAGTAATTTAGCCAAAGTCTAATTTAGGAAAAACAAGTAATTAATTATGTTGGCTATTGAGCTAAAATGACTAAAGAAAAGAAAAGTATTTACCTTAGTGTATTACGTTTTAATCTCAACCATTGATCTCAAGTGAGGGGAGATCTAATCTTGGCTGTCCATCACTTTGGAGATTAGGTCTAGGGATTTAGCTCAATGAGAAGTTATAAAAGCAAGGGTAAGGAGAGGAGAAAGACACACCACATAGTGAGCACAAGACTTGAGATCTTAGTAATTGAGTGGAGAAGGACTTCCATTCAAGTGTGTCGGTTTCGAGGAAGTTGCAAAGGTGCAACAAGGAGATACTGATCAGCCAAGACTAGGGGGTTGTTCAGCTGGATCAAATCCAGATTTGTTGTTTGTAAATTTCTCAATGAGTCATTTTCCCAGGAAGGGAGCCCAATTAGGTTTTGATTATGATTAACGAAGAAGTGATTTGATTGCGCAAATTTTTTTGTGTGTGCCTGTTTGAGATTTGTTGTGCTTTCGCTGAATAATTTTTTTGTTAAGCACCCAATTGTGCTTTTTTTGGTAGGTCTGAGATAATCTACTAGGAATATTGTCAGGTTGATGGGTTCAAAAATTAACATTGATCTGAAAATGAGATCTTAAATCAATATTAAGGTATTACAGACTTATGTGCAGGAATGCCTATATTACTTAGTGCAACGGATCGAAAAGATTGCGAATAATATAGACAATGAGCAGTTAGAAAACATAACAGACACATCAACACAACAAATAATCAAGGAATTCACCAGACTTCCTGGCTACGTCTTCTGGTCCAGCTTTCAGTGTCGACCTCTATTTTACAAGTGTGAGCTCAAGCAGAGCCATAACACAACAACAGTGATATTACACACGGATTTCACTCGAAAACCTCGAGTTTAAAGAGTACACAGACTCTCCCTCTTAGTGCCTTTGATCAATTGTTTGTGGCTACGTTTTCTCTGACTCTCTATCTCTGAGCAATTGCTTCCCCTTATGTCTCTGCCATTGAGTGGTTTTTAAGCCTCTTGGCCCTGTCCGTTCACCTTTCTTTTCGGGCTCTCTGCGTCCCGGCCTTTGTCCCTTCATCTCCCTGTCAAGTGTTAAACACTCATTGCAAAACACTTAAGGCATAGAGGCAGCGGTTCACAAACGGAATGATCTTGGGTGCGGGTGAAAATCCCCTGAATTTACACTTCTCTGTTTACACAGAGAAATACCGGGAAAACACTAAAAACACAGGAAATCCCGACCAAAACGCCAAAGCCGGACTTCAAATGATATAAAGTCTGCCCCATAATCCTTTCGGGTCAGCGCTTGATCGCTATCGCAAATCCACCATTGATCCACGATCTCCCAATCCAACCGCTGACAGCGATTTCGGGTGGCCTATGTGCACAGAGATTACCCGCCCGAAAAAACGGTTTTCTCTCTCCTGTGGCGTGCCACATGTCGGCCAGTGTATGGGATCTGGCAGAGCCTCTCCAATACCACTTATTGCTTGAAGTCCGCCCGAAATACCATTTACCACAAAACTCAAATTATATGAAGCCGTATTTATAAACCTTTCGGGTCCGCCATTCTATCGCAATATCGTAATATTGCATTGTATGTGGCCAAACATCAATACACGGGGAAATACAAAGAAATCTGCAAAAACCGGACTTCAAATATATTTAAATCGCATCCATAATCCCTATCGGGTCTGGCCTTTATCGCATGACGCAAGGCCCGCAGTCCTCTTGGCATTACCCCTTTGTTATATTGCGATGCGATAAGTCGCAATCGTACATCGCTTGTGTCTATGGCCTGCGGTAAGTCCTTCCCTTTTAAATCTGCGATGCAATATATGTGGTCTCTGTCGTTGATCTGCGCGTCGATCTGATGGTCCACATTATATTGCTGGGTCGCAGTCGCAACTTACTCAGGGTTAGCGCCGATATGTCCCGCTGACCTCCGCCGATGCGATATTGCCGATTTGATTTGGACTGTTGATCGGTCCGATCCAACGGCTCTGATTCAACGATACTTCAACCTTCGCTTTACTCTGTTTTCTGCCATTCTTCATGGATTTTCTTTTGTGATAGTGTTTTCCGATAGCATTAAAGACTTAGACTTAGAGGTTTTAGGATCCATTTTGGATCAAACATGGTATTAGAGCAAAAAATTTGAGGGACCAATCTTTGAATTTTTGGGTGCCGGTTCATAGAGGTATTGCGGGAGCTATGTTTGGCCACAATCGTACAAGGCACAAATATTTGTAGGAAAAGAACAAGAGGGCTCTATGATGCACGGTGGGAAAAGGAATTTTTTTTGTTGGAAAAATTAAATCCATATGGTGCAATGGCTAAAGACAAGAAAAAAGGGAAATTTTTTGTGAGGGGTCCTAAAGGTTGGGTGAAATCTGAAGTTTAAAAAAGAAAGAAGTGATTTTTGTGTGGTGGTTGACAGACTCTACAGGCAAAGCCACCTTTGCAACTAGCTGCCTTCGGGGCCGACAAGGCCCGGGGACTTGTTGGCACTAACTTTTACACCTTAGAAGCTGATATGAACTTTGAAACCAGCCACAAAAATCAGCGAATGTATAAGGGAATCTGCCCTATGTGTCACTGACAAAACCTCCTTTGTTTGGGTTGGTGCTTCCCAACCTTAGGAAGTTGTCCCTAGCGAGTGTATTTGTTGTTTATGTTGAGAAATCAATGCTAGTAGATTTAGGGTTAGATTTCTCTTTCTTGATAATTACTTGTGACTTATGTTGGCTTCTTTTAGTTATTTGTTGTATTATCTTCCATCAAGCAATTACCAAATTATGTGTGTATGAAGATCACAAAAACACAAGACACAAGATGTAGGTACTCTGCTAGGGCAAAACCCCTATCTAGGGGAAAACCCAGTTAAAATCTCTTCAATAGTTTTTCGTGAGACTCTTCAACCTAGACACAAACCTCCTCCACACCAAGTCAACCCTTCCTTCTTTGATATAAACCTTCGACCTAGTAGCAACATCACTTTAACCTTAGCGACTTCAACTTGGAAGCGATAGGCAACAACAACAACTTTGACTTTGACAAAGAGACTTCGATCTCCTAAAGTAGCCCACACGAGAGAGAGATAAGATAGCCCAAAACTTTGATTTTGTCCTTCCCTTCCTTCTTGACCAACAACCTCCTCCAACTTCACACATTTTCCCTACTCTTTCTTTGATATCGAACTTGTGAGAGAGAGTGTGTTCAAATGAATTCGATCTGCTCCAATACATAGGCTTCTAGTGAGGTCAAATTGCCTAATTGAGGCCAACTTGATCTCCTTGAGGCCAACTTGGTGTGGAGGTGACATAAAAAGCCCAAGAAGGGTCTCATAAAATGGACAATGACTCTAATGACTCAATATTAATCCTATGAGTCCACAATGAGGACTTTGATTAATAAAATGATGACCCAAGCATGAAATCCATGCTTTAATAAGTAATTGTAACAATAATACAAATTTCTTTTTCGTTCTTTTGACAAGCACACTACATAATGACTCAAATACATTTATGAAGACCGAACCTAGTTACATTCGTCAACACTCCCTCTTAACTAGGGAGGCATTCATAACTAGTACAAGGAAGATCTCTCCCCCTAAGATAGTTTTATTAAAATAATTAATTATTTTTAATGGGACCCTATGTCTAAACTTAGGAAATTAAAATAATTAATGGGTATTAATCTAAACTATGGGTGTAACTTTTAGAAGAAGACAAAGATCAAGCAAAAATGATCTAAGCCATTGATTAGAAGCTATGTTGCAGGAAACACCGATTTTAGTGGCGTACTAGTACCCAGGGCAACTCGAAACGCCGAAACGACTTTGAAACGCCGTTGGCCGTATTGTACGACATTTCACGATTTCGAAACGCCGGACGGTAGGTCGGCGGCATTTCGGCGGAGTTTTGGTGCAACAGTATGAGTTTCAACAACAGACGTTTCGCATTTTCAAAACGCTAGACGGTAGGTCAGCAGCGTTTCAGTGGAGTTTTGGCTCAATAGTCCGAGTTTCAACAACGGAGAAGAAATGAATTTTTTTTTAAGCCTTTTTCGACCATCTCAACTTGTGGAAAGAGGGCGTGGGCCCCATCTAACACCAAAACACACTAATAAATTAATTTTTATGTGGCTGTTAGCTAAATTTAATAAAAAAATTACAAATGGAATTCTCTAGAAGATGAGAATAATAGAACTCTCTAGAAACCCTATGAGCCTCTTTTTTTCTTTAAAAAGGCACTCCATTCACTCATTTCTCACATTGTTTTGCAAGAAGAGCTTCCTATAGCAGCAGCAAGGAGTTTGTTTGTGTTTTCGAGCGTGGGCAACAAGAGGAAGGGCGTGGGCAACAAGAGGAAGAGTGTGGACAACAACGAGTTGGGTGAATTTTCATTTCCTAATTTTGCATCATTCATGGCTTCTCAAAGTAGTGTTTCAAGTGCCTCTAGATTGGGTGGGTTTTTCATTTTGTATTATTGTAATTTTGCAGCAATCATGGCTTCTCAAAGTTGTGTTTCAAGTACCCCTAAAGCCACTCAAGCACGCAGGCAACAAGAATATTATCCTCTATGGAAGTATGTTACCAAAGTGAAGCAGATGGATTCTGGTGGTACATGGGAATGGAAGTGCAATTTGTGCAAAAATGAAAAGACCTTCAAGGGCTCTTACACAAGAGTGAAGACGCACATTTTGCATGAAGAGATAAAGGGTATTGATGTGTGTGCACATACCAAAAATGCAGAGATGAGGGCTAGATTCAAGAAAGAGAGTGATGATGCTCAAAGGTTGAAGGATCAAAGAAGCAAAATTGGCATGGGCGCTACCAATCCTCGCATGTTTGATAGCGTTGAGCCAAGGATTGTTCAAGAAGCAAGAAAGAGGAGGGCATTAGAAGTAGAAGTTTAGTTATCAAAGCCATCAACTCCAATTCAAGACAATAGATTAGTGAAAATGATTGATAGTCAAGGGAGAGAAGAAGCTAACTCGAGTGGCAAGGGCCATCTTTGCTTGTGGCATCCCCTTTAATGTGGTTCGATCCCCATATTCGCAGGATTAGGTGAGAGCGATTAACAAAGCTCCTCAAGGTTACAAAGGCCCAAACTATGATAAAGTCAGAACAATTCTGCTGAAGAAAGAGAGGCAACTTCTTGATGATGTTCTCAAACCAATTCGTAGCTCATGGGGTAGTACGGGGTTTCTATTATCTTAGATGGCTAGACTGATACAAGACACAAGTCTTTGATTAATGTCATTGCATCATCACCAAAAGGAGCCATGTTCATCAAAGCAGAAGATTGGTTGGGTGAGATAAAGGGTAGTAAGTTCATTGCTGATATTTTAATTTTTGCTATTGAACAAGTAGGCTAAGAAAATGTGGTGCAAGTTATCACAGACTTGTCAAGTTATGTGGTGAAAATGTGGTGGACTTGTCATGGGGCAAGTGGTGTCCATTTGCAAAGTCTTGCCACTCGTATCCTATCACAAGTGGCAAGCTCTTCATCAGCGAAATGGAATTGGAGCACCTATAGTTTCATTGATAGTGTGAAGCGCAATAGGTTGGGATCGCAGAAGGCAGAGGACCTTGTATATGTGCATTCAAACCTATGCCTTGTGTCTCGTAGGGGTGACGAATATACAAGTGGACCTCATAAAGAATCGAATGTGGATGCATAATGTTCAGATTTAGAGCTTTCTCTTTCTGCTCTTGATATTTGTGCCAATGGTGATGCAAGTGCATTTGGAAGCACTAGTAGAGTTTCCTCTTCTGCTGAACAAGCATCTTGTTCTATCTTTGTTGATGAGGATGAGGAGTTGTATTAGTAATGATATATTGATGTAGCCATGATTGTCTTTAGTTCATCTTTTATTTCAGTTTTAGCACAATATGTAAAGCCTCATCTAGAAAGGCTAATTTTGGATATTTGCATCATGTAATCATCTGTTGGAGACTGGGAGTTAATACAAATTTGGATTTCCTTCTAAAATGTCATTTATATGTCTCATTCTTTCTTTTCTTGTAAAATAATGTGTTATATATTATAATATATATATAATATACTATATATATATATGATGTTTCGACCGCGTTTCCATTTTCCGGGGGTCACGTTTCGAGCCGTCCCCATTTCAGAACCTTCTAGGCGTTTCGGCATTTTGTGCAACTTAGATTAGAAGTTAATATAGGCCGTTGGTTGTCCAACAAAAAGATATAAGAAGAGGCTTGAGGGGCACTTGGAGAACACATCGAGTAGAGTTTAGAAGATCGAATTTTTGAAGCAGAGCAGTGGCTGGTGAGAAATTCGAAGTGAGCTTTTGCAGTGAGGGGTAGGGATAGTTTCGGCTGGATATTTCTCCTGATCCGGGAATACTCAACAGAGGAGGCAAAGAGAGATCCAGAAGAGGCAGCGTAGAGCCAGAAGAGGCTGACACAGGGCCACGCAAAAGCAACGCAGGTTGACGTAGAGGCAGCGCAGAGCCTTGAGGAGGTCCGAAAATTTGCTTGAGGAATCGATTTCAAAGGCCAGAAGCTGGGGTGTGAGATCAGGAGGTGAAAATCGAAGTTCCTGAGCAACAAATCGATTCGCAGAAGGGGTGATGCATTCCCTAGAGGTTGTGATGGTGGGCTGACGCAGTGACTGCACAGAGGCAGCCAGGGGCTGTTCATTTAGTGGATGGATTGGTCAGATCTCCAGTGATAGTGTGAGGTAATCTCATTTATCTCTTTGTCAGTGACATTCTCTGTATTGGATAGCTAGGAGGGCATCCAAAGATTGTATTCAGAAATTACTACTGCATAATAATAAAACCCTCAACTATTGCATTGGTTTTCCACACTGGATTTTTCTGGGGACATTTGTCCAAAAATAACTGTGTAGATGTGTGTTATATTTCTTTTTTGTTCAGTTTCTTGTTTCTGCATTTTATTTAAATGGTGAAGGCTGTAGTGTATTAGTTTTTGTGTTTACTGTAGGAAACAATAAATAATTTTATTCAGTAATTAAAAACTAGAAGAAACGTAATCAGTTGTTGCAGTGGAAATTTGGGCAACCAAATTTTGACATGGTATCAGAGTTGCAGGTGAAACAAGAGAACAATGCCAGAAGAGCCTAGCGTTGAAGGAGGAAGGGAGTTCGAAATTCTTGCAGAGGCAACAATTCGAATCCCCAGAGGGATTGTGTAGTTCAAGCCAGGAGGGCTAGATTTTCGTCGTAAATCTCTCTCTGAGTGAGTCGACATAGAAGTAGGATTTCCAGATCAAAATCTGTCAGCGACAGAGGGAGCGACGCAACAGTAGCTTCAACGCACAACAGTTTTCAGAGAATTCCTCGCTAGGGAATTCGATTTCTCATTTGTTGAGCAGCAGTAGAGAGGAGCATATCTACTAACTCTAGTAGGGAGTGCGTAGGCCAGCCTAACAGTAACGTAGAGGAGAGAGGAGGCATTTTGACATTTTTATTGGTAGAGATGGTAGCTAATGGGCTGAGAGATCAAGATCGGTTGGATGGAGCATCCAACTATGTGATCTGGAATGCTAGGATCTCAAGATGTATGTCGATAGTGTGGTAGTTGTACTCGGTGATGCAAATCCACTCAAAAAATATAAGGTTGAGATGGCGAAGGCCAAGCGATTGATCATAGATGGAGTGAGGGATCACGTTGTATGTCACATTGCTGGCAAAGGGATGGACAAAGAGATGTGGGATGCCTTGACTACGCTATATCAAGGATCTTCCGAGCATCGAAAGACGTACTTGGAGGAGAAGCTGAGATCAACAAGGATGGAGAAAGGGGAACACATTGATTTGTTCCTATCAAAGCTTTAGGAAGTCTGAGATCAATTGGCAGCTGTAGGATCAACACTTCAACCTACAAAGATGGTGAGGTTGGTCCTGAATTCAGCCTCAGAAGAATGGCAAGTGTTTGTCTAGAGTATCCTGGGCAAAGAGAGATTGCCAAATTGGGAGGGAATGAGGGCCGCTCTTCAGCAGGAAGAGATGAAGCAAGACTTAGTCAAGTACAAACTTGATGGCAACAACAACAGTGGAATGAAGCCCAAGGAGGAGGAAGAGAATGCAACCCTTGCATCAAAGGGACAACAGGAGCAGCGGAGGCAGAAGAAAGATGTCTCAAAGATCAAATGTTTTCGGTGTGGTGAATTTGGTCACTATGCTACGCAGTGTCCTCTCAAGAAGGACAAGGACGAGAAACATGATTCGTACGCTGCTACCGCAAATATTGAAGAAGATGATTTCACCATGATTGCCCAAATACCTCCAGGGGAGAGGTGGGGTGATTTAGTACTGTAGTTCGAAAGAACTGTAGATGGGCAGGATCCTTGAGGAGTCCACCTCTTGGATCAATAACTTGCTACGGGAGCCCATATCAGAAGTAGCAGGATAGACCAGGGTCAGTTGGTGGAAAGGAGTGTCAGAGTGACAGTTGCAGTGGCTAGGAGTGCCAAAATATGAGCATCGCAAAGCTAGTGTTGGCAGCAATGCAGTTGGTACAGAGCAGAGTCAACAACAACGCAGTGTCTTCAGTGACAACGTAGAGACTAGCAACAGTCAGAACTCCAACAACAGATGCATCACGCTAAATACCCTTGGTTTGGTATTTTGGGATGCTTTTCTGTTGCTGATGTAGTAGCAGTAGCAGTTGGAGAAGGTTGTAGTGCAGATGCAGTATTGGCAGTGGTAGTGCCAATGACAACAGGATGCAGAATTAAGAGGGAGTTGTAGTACGGATGTAGTGTTGACAGTGGCAGGGTCATGACTAGTACGAATGCAACATTTGCGTAGTAGTTGGCGGACAAGATGTGCAGACATCAACAGCGCAAAAGGAGATGTTAGGGAATAGAGTGAAGCTTCACAGGGTGCATTGCTAGAGCGCATTGCTAGAGCACATTCCTCGCTAAGAAGAAGTGTTGATTTCTAGTAGCGTCAGATGTGCTCTAAGTCTCAAAATTTGTACGGAGGCTTAGACACATGCATTCTTCAGTGACTGCGCAGAGGCAACCAGGGGTTGTTCATAACTTCATTTAGTGGTTGGATTAGTTGGATCTCCAATGATAGTGTGAGGTAGTCTCACTTATCTCTCTGTCAATGATATTCTCTATACTGGATAGCCAGGAGGGCATTTAGAGATTGTATTCAAAAATTACTACCACATAATAATAAAACCCTTAGCTGCTGCACCGGTTTTCCCACATTGGGTTTTTTCGGGGACATTTGTCCAAAAATCACTGTGTAGATGTGTGTTATATTTCTTTCTTGTTCAGTTTCTTGTTTCCGCATTTTATTTAAATGGTGAAGGCTGCTGTATATTAGTTTCGGTGTTTGCTGTAGGAAACAATAAATAATTTTGTGATGTAATTAACAAATAGAAGAAACGTAATCAATTGTTGCAGTAGAAATTTGGGCAACCAAAATTTCACACAAATCTCTTCCAAACTTTTATCATCATCAACAAGATCAACAATATTAACTAAACCAAGCATGCTTCTAATATATTCAAACTTTTTATTAGGGAGAGATCTTGTTAGTATATCAACTACCTGGTCATTTGTTGGGACATACTGTAGCTTCACGATCCCATCTTGCACCCAATTCCTAATGTAGTGGAACTTATTGTTGATATGCTTCGTTCCAGCATGAGACATGGGATCTCTAGACATGTTGATGCAACTTTGATTATCACAGTAAGATCCAGAGGCTTTTTGAACAAATCTATCAGAAGCTTCCTAAACCTTATAGCCTCCTTTCCTACTTCACATGCAACCATGTACTCTGCTTCAACACTACTCAAAGCAACGAGATCTTGCTTTCTACTCATCCATGAGATCATGGTAGATCCCAAACTAAAGCATCCACCTGTAGTGCTTCTTCCATCGGTCTCACTGCCACCCCAATCAGAATCTGTGAAGCCAATCAACTTGACTTCCTTGCTATTGTACTTTAGGCAGTGACGTATAGTGCCACGAAGATATCTCAATATATGCTTGGCAGCTATCCAGTGATCATGAAGAGGCTCCAACTGAAATTGACTAAGAATGTTCACAACAAAGCATAGATCCGGCTTGGTATTTACAGATACACCAGAGAACCCACCAACTGATGATAGGAGGTGGGATCCACGAGACTTGAGTCAGAGCTCCTCAACTTCTTGAGGTCAGTGATTGTAGTAGTCATGGGCTTGGAATCCATCATCCCAAATTTTTGCAACAACTTGATGATATACTTTCCTTGCCCCAAATATATCTTCCCAGGAATTTTCCATACTTCCAGACCTAGGTAATAGTGCATCAGTCCTAGATCCTTCATCTCAAATTCGGCTGCCAACATCTTCTTGCATTCTTGTATTCTTCGCTCCACACCTGTAATGAATAGATCTTCCACATATAGTAGAATAATCACTAGCTCATTATTCACAACCTTGATGTAGAGATTTGGATCAGTGAAACTCTTTACGAACCCAATTCTTAGAAGGTATGCATCCATTCTTGCATACCATGCCCTAGGAGCTTGCTTCAAACCATATAGGGCCTTCTTGAGTCTACAAACATGAGTATCTTTGCCATTTAATTCAAAGCCTTCGGGTTGCTCAATGTATACTTCCTCATTGATGGTTCCATTCATAAATGCTGTCTTTACGTCCATTTGATGGATATTCCATCCCATTGTAGCAACCAATGAAATCAAAGATCTAATGGTAGTATACCTTATAGTGGGTGCAATGGTTTTTTCATAATCTATGCCTTCCTTTTGAGAGAAACGCCTTGCAACAAATTTGGTTTTGTATTTGTCTATACTTCCATCAAAAGTGTTTTTGATCTTGTAGATCCATTTTGAGGTGACAACCGATTTGTGACTAGGTCTAGGAATGATTTCCCAAATCCCATTCTTCATGATGGATTGATATTCTTCCTGCATAGCTTTCTTCCATACTTCTTGATGAGCAGCTTCTTCAAATGTAGATGATTTAGCTTCAATTAATTTCGTCATATATATAGCATATCCAAAATATCTCTTCAACCTTTTGCTTTCTCTAAACTTTCACAACTACATGTCCTTCAACATCTTCATGACTAGCTTTTAACCAATTTAGCCTCTTCCTCGTGTTCGGTATGATCACAGGTTGAATATGCTCACTTGGTCCTTGTTCTTCTTCTTGAATTGTAGATGGATTGTTGAGTTTTACTTCTTCTTCTTGAAATATAGGTAGATCTTCGTCATCGGAACCAATAAGAATGTCCTTGTATCTTTTGTAGGCATGATTTTCATCAAATATGATGTCCCTACTTACTTCAATTTGTCTCCCTTCCTTGATGTAGATTCTATATGCCTTTGAGAAGATACTATAGCCAATGAAGATCCCTTTGATGCTTGTGGAATCTAACTTCTTTCGTTTGTCCTTCAAAATGTGTATATAGGTAGGACTCCCAAAGATTCCTAGATGGTCCACACTAGGCTTCTTTCTTGTGAATGCTTCCTTAGGTGTCATATTTTCAAGAATTCTATGAGGACTTCTATTTTGAATATATACGGCTGTCATTGGCAATTGTTGCTTCTCCCCATAGAAATTTTGGTAAGTCTTGATCAAGGAGCATTGTTCATATACCTTCTTCAATTGTCCTATTCTTTCCTTCGACCACTCCATTTTGTTCGTGATAGTAGGGAACAATATGCTCCCTCTTAATTCCTGCTTCTTGACAATATGCAATCAATTCTTTAGAAGTGTATTCCCCACCATTGTCGAATCTCAAAGCCTTTATTTTTCTTTCGGTTAGGGTTTCCACTTCACATCTAAAATCCTTGAATTTCTCAAATACTTCATCCTTTTTCTTGAGAAGGTAGAGCCATGTCTTTCTAGAGTGATCATCAATGAATGTTACATAGTAAAGATGACCTACAAGTGATTTGTTAGACATAGACCCACACACATTAGAATGTATGAGGTCTAATATTTCTTTAGACCTTGTTTCACTATTTGAAAATGGCTTTCTTGTATGTTTGCCCGAGGAGCATCCCTTGCAAACTCCTTCATGATCTTCTTTGATATCGGGGATGCCATGAACTAGTTGTTTAAGAGTGGGAATGACCTTGTAGTGAAGATGACCATATCTTCTATGCCATAGCTCAATGGGATTGATTTCCATATGAACTAGGGCTTGAGGAGGTGGTGTTATGACTCTATATAAGCTTTCTAAACGAACTCCAGTAACCCTAGTTTTATCAATACTTGAATATTTTCCCCAAACCAAGACCTTTCCATCAACAAAAACAACTCTATCCCCTTTATCTTCTAAGTAAAAATTTAAAAGCAAACTCTTTTTCAAACTTGGAACATATAGTATGTTGTTGAGATGTAGTTTTTCTCCATTCTCTAGCTTCAAAGATGTTGATCCCATGCCTTTAACATCATAGCTTTTGTTGTCTCCCAATTCCACTGCATGAGAAGATGGTTCCTTTGATAGAGTTTGAAGTTGTTTACTTTCCCCTGTCATATGCCTTGATGCTCGACTATCAATGATCCATGCATTATCATCATTAAGTGACCCTGTAAGTGCAACTAAGAACCCTTGACTTTTGACTTTGTTGAATAAGTAGTAGAAAATCTTCTTGATCTAGCTTCCTGCAGTATTGAATCCCATTCTTATTATAGAGGGAGTAATCATTTCCTTCAAGCCAACGAAGTGATCTTCAATCTTCTTTGACCTTAGCTTTGATACGATGTTGAGAAATCAATGCTAGTAGAATTAGGGTTAGATTTCTCTTTCTTGATAATTACTTGTGAATTATGTTGACTTCTTTTACTTATTTGTTGTATTATCTTTCATCAAGAAATTACTAAATTATGTGTGTATGAAGATCACAAAAACACAAGACACAAGATGTAGGCACTTTGCTAGGGAAAAAACCCTATCTAGGGGAAAACCCAGTCAAAATCTCTTCATTCAATAGTTTTTCTTGAGACTCTTCAACCTAGACACAAATATCCTCCACACCAAGTCATCCCTTTTTCGATCCAAACCTTCGACCTAGTAGCAACAACACTTCGACCCCAACAACTTCGACTTGGCAACAACATGTTGAAGGAAATGTAACTAGGTTCGGTCTTCATAAATGTACTTTTGATATTTGTATCTATTCAAGAAAATAAATATTATTTAATAATATATGTCAATGAGTTTCTTGCCCATTGAAATAGGTCTAACAGATGTTAAAGTGCTATAGGTGAGTCAAATAATCAAAAGAAAATGTTGAAGACCTTAAGGGCATGTTGCACCATGTATATGTTTGTATAAGAGTCAAAGAATATCCCTCCAAGCAAAGTCAAGTCTCCTCCAGAGCAAAGGCAACATAAAAGAAGCTATCCGAAGCAAAGACATAAAGTCGGCATACAAACAGCTAGTCGACCTAAAGGAGGGACAAACCTCTATATATAGAGGCTGTCCACTCCCTCAAAAGACAACGCATTGATATCTTTGAAATCAACGAAGTAAGGAGGCAAGTAAAGGGTAAAGGGCAACGAAGGACGAAGAAAGGGTCTCTAAGTGCAACGAAGAAGAAGGGTACACAACAAAGCTCAATAGGACTGTTTCTAGGGCAAGATGTAGTCACATGTGTGAAGGAAAGAGCCTCTTCTTGCAGTCATTACAACACTATCATCACAGTTACATAACTTCGTTGGTTGGGCAATCTAAGTAGGCCTATAAGGCTTCTCACTCAAGCAAAGAAGGAGCCCTCTCAAGTGAAGAAGGAAGAGGTCAATATCACAAGGAATATAGTCACACATAACAATCCTCCCATTATAGTCATACAAGTTCGTTGGTTGGTAAAGAGAAGGAAGGGATCATCATAAGGAAAGGGTCTCATCAAAGGTATCTCTTCTAGAGCAAGTGCAACAAGATCTAACAACAATTGGAAGGAGGACGAAGTGCTGGGAAATGAAGTGTCGAAAGAAGAAAGTGTCGGGGAACAAAGTGCAAAAAGGAGGAAGGACTTGACTTGTGCTTGGAGGATATTCTTCTCAAGGGTCGAGGGTTTGGAATTGATCAATAAGAAGCTTCAATAAAAGAAACTTACTAAAGGGTTTTCCTTTCAAGAGAAGAGAGGTTTTGGCCCTGGCAGAGAGCCAACATCTTGTGTTCTTGTTCTTATGTTTTTGGTAGCAGTTTGATGAAGTACACATACATGCATTAATAATAAGAAAAAGTAGATTAAGCTAACAAGAAAAAGTAAAAAGACTCCACAAATTATTATCAAGTCAAGAAGAATCACACTACATCTAATTACCCTTGATTTTTCAACACAATAGGTAGCAACAACGACTTCGACTTTGACAAAGGGACTTTGATCTCCTAAAGTAGCCCACACGAGAGAGAGATAGACAACCCAAAACTTCGATTTTGTCCTTCCCTTCCTTCTTGACCAACTTCACACTCCTTTTAGCCTCCTTCTCCAACTTCACACTTTTTCCCAACTCTTTCTTGGATATCGAACTTGTGAGAGAGAGTGTGTCCAAAGGAATTCAATCTACCCCAATATATAGGCTTTTGGTGAGGTCGAATTGCCTAGTTGAGGCCGACTTGATCTCCTTGAGGGAAACTTGGTGTGGAGGTGACATAATCCATTTTTGACTCAATTTTTTTTTTTTACATAGTTCAAAAGCCCAAGAAGGGTCTCATAAAATGTACGACGACTCTAATGACTCAATATTAATCCTAGGAGTCCACAATGGGGACTTTGACTAATAAAATGATGACCCAAGCATGAAACCCATGCTTTAATAAGTCTTTGTAACAATAGTAAAAAATTATTTTTCATTCTTTTGACAAGTACATTAAATAATGACTCAAATACATTTATGAAGACCGCACTTAGTTATATTCTTCAACAGTTTATACATGTAAATCTGCAATGGATGACAAAAAGTTTAAGGTTGTTTTACCCAATGTGATAATTGCGATCGAGATTAAAATTGGTGAGGGTCTGAAATCGGAAAAATTGAGAAAAAATCGGTAAAAATCAGTAAAAATAGGGAAAAAAAATTAGAAAAACACAAAAAAAAAACATATATATATTTTTTTTAAATATCTCAAACATCCACAACATCAAATAAATGCATTGACACAAATATGAAAAAAGAACTAATATAAAAGATGTGTAATATGTCTAGTGCTACGTCACACACAACAATGAATCATGTCTTGAATAATGAATCCTAAGTCCTAACTCAGCCTCAACATCAAAAAAATATATAATAATTTATCTCATATCATGAGTCATAATATCATATACAATGAAATGAACCAAGTAACTAGTACTACTAATTTCCTTTGCCTCTCTTGTGAGAAAATATAACAACTTTCCCTCTAGATGAAGGCGGCCCTGGGGCTGGCAGTGGACTTTTCTATGCTCTAGACGCTAAAGAACTAGGAGCTATAGGAGCTAGACCACGTTCTGTACTGGTGACCATGGTAGGTGGTGTCATCTCCTCCTCTTATTGCTCCTCCTCCTATGCAATTACTACCCCCATCATTACCTTCTCTAACCAATCAAGGGCCGACTCCATGATAGGCTTCTCGGCCTCAACCCTCTGTGCAACAGTGGTGTCAATCCCATCCAATGAGATGGCCTCCACATTAGGTGTCCTCTCAAGTTGCCTCACCCACAATCAGAAATTGAGATGTAAACCGTGTCATTAAGGAGCTGGGACTCCAACCTGTACAAGGGTCATAAATTAATAAATTATAAATAAAAAATTTAATAATTAAAAGATTTAAATAATAAATTATATTGTTATTATTTAATGAATTCAAAAAATCAATTGGAAAATTTTTAACCTGTTGCACTTCCTTGTGTATTTTTTCAAAATACACTCCAGTTACACTCGCACCCGGAGGAGCTACATGTTTGGTTGAGTACTTGAATGGAAAGCCTTTGGAGATTTGGGTACTTTGCCACCATAGCTTCTCCACCATGTATCTACAACAAATAAGATAAACATAAGAAAAAAATTGAAACTTGAAAGTTGAAGCAAAGTATGAAGAGACAATGAAATTTGAAAGTTGAAGCAAAGTATGAAGAGACAATGAAATTTGAAACAAACTAAAACTTACTTGGCATTTTAGTCTTCCTATCGACAATAGCCATGTCAAAGCTAAATGTGCCACTTGCCGTCCTGTATATCTCCATTTCATTGGAGATTTCTGCACGTTCTCCTGGAGATGGCACCATTTTTTGAACACAAGTGAAGAATCCATTCATGATCTCAACATCAAATAAGAAACCACAAGAGTAAGAAAATGTGGGGTTCAAGTAGATCCCTACAACATGAATGGGACGATGTTTTGTTTCTCAAACCCCTGATCCCCCTTATCATCATAGTAGCCGTGAATGGATTCTTTGCCCCTATACATGGCCTCATACAAGTAGCCCATTGCAAGCTTGTCTCTATCAACTAATTGAAGAACCTTTACCAAAGGTTCTGTAATGCTACACACCTCCTGCACTCTCGCCCAAAAGATTTCCTGGTATGAAACTAGCCTGCATTTGGCCTCTCCTTGTAGTTTGCGGCTATATGACAAAGGATGCCACTCCTCTGAGAGAAACATTCTCTTCACATCCCACATAGAATTCAAAAGGGATTGAAGAGATATGAAGCTAGTGGAAAACTGCGTAATGGCAAGGCACATCAACTCCTTGTTGTTGGTGAATGTTCTGATCAAATGAAGCACAAATTTATGATTATATATAAACTTTGTAATGCGTTTTGATGTTTCAACAATATCCTTGACGAAAGGGATTTTTCCCATGTCCTCCAACATCAATTGAATGCAGTGTGCAACACAAGGTGTCCAAAATAAGTTAGGATGCCTCTCTTGAAGCATCCTGCCAGCAACAACGTAATTTGCAGCATTATTCGTTATGATTTGGGCAACATGTTGTGGACCCACCTCTTGAATGAACACGTCCAACAGATCACATAATAACCATGCATCTTTGATATGTGCAGATGCGTCAACAAATTTCATAAACATTGTCTCCTTGAGACAATTAACAAATAAGTTAATAAGGGTTCTACCCTTTTGATCGGTCCAACCATTTGACATCACAGTGCATCCTGTTTGTGCCCATAAGCCCCTAAACTCCTCCAATCTCTTAGTGCATTTGGCCTTTTCATTCTGAAGAATACACCCTCTAAAGTCATCATTGGAAGGGGATTTGTACCCCGGGCAAACAATAGCAATAACATCAATTGCGGGTTGGAAAAATGGATTGTTCCTGGAAATATTGAAAGGAACATCACTCCAAAGAAGACACCTGCTCAACAACTTGTTAGCTTCTTCCTTCTCCCTTTTTTTAAGAGATGATGTGATAGATGGTTGTGCACCAGACATGGTTCTAGGAACAAAAAATGATGAGGCAGTTGTGGGTTTGACTACAAAAACTAATGCTGAAGAAGAACCAATACCACTGTCACGGTCACCTCCCAATCCCACTACTCCACCCCTTGACATTTGACTCTTCAGAGCTGACTTGGTCACTTTGGTTTTCTCTATTTCTTCTAGTGATTTGAGGGCTTTACAGATGACTTTTGGATTTGTTTTTGTGCAAAGCCCTACTTCATGTTCGTGAATTTGTGCAAGGTGGTATTTCAGTTGGTATACTCCCCATGTCATATGGTGCCCACATAACTTGCAAGTCAAATTTGATCTGTCAAACACCCCATCAGGTTCACCAAACTCCCACATAAGGTCCAATTTCCTTGGTGTTGAGAAATCGATAGGTCTACTATTAGGATGATTTATCTTATACTTGATAACTGCTTGTGATGTATTTTTACTTTTTCTTGCTTTATGCAAAGTCTTTCGGTAGAAATCACATAAGAGAAATTTTTGGCTGATGCGTTTCGAACCAACAAGTGTGGTTCATCATTAGGACTAGGTTCGTTCTTACTTATTAGCTTCTTTACTTATTATTATGTTGTTCTTATTGTTGAGAAATCTAGGGGCAACAAGGTTAGGTGATTTCTCTTACTTTGATAATTGCTTGTGATGTATTTTAGTTAACTTGATTAACTTCTTTCACTTGATTATAATTAGTGTTCTTGTCATCAAAAAACTACCAAAACAATAAATGACAATGAGACAAGAGGACACGAGATATAGGCTTTCAGCCAGGGCCAAAACCTCTCCTCTTGAGAGGAAAACCCACAAGAACTCTTCTCTTCTTATAGAACTTCAAATGACGAATTCCAAGACTTAAAATTCTTGTCAAAGTCCCCACCAAGACCAACTCAGTTTTTCCTTCTTTGATGAGCTTTCGTTTCAACATCTGGACCTTAGCTATTTCTGCAACTTCGACCACTAGTTGCTTCTTCTGCAATTTCAACCCACAACAACTTCTTCTGCAATTTCGACCCCCAACAACTTCTTCTGCAAAAACCCTACAATGCTCATGTGAGATGATTTTGCTTCCTTTCCTTCTTCACTTGGATAACTTTCTTCTTCTTGAGTACTCAACCAACAAACTTAGTCTTTTTCACACCTAAATTCGATCTCCTGCAATTTCAGACTTTCTGCTGCAAATCATGCCCTAGTTTCCTTGCACATGTGAAGAATATTAGCCCGTAAAACTATCGCAAAACCTTCGCTTTCTTCTTCTTCTTTCTTTTAGGTATTCAACTTCCTTTTTTCGTTCTCTCTTCTTCTTAGATTGAACTTCTTGAGAGATGATTGGATGATCTACAAATGAGGTCAAAGTCTTCTTTCTAGGTCGTATGGCTGCCTTTAGGCTGACTTGTCCACTCATGATGGCCGACTTGTTCTTTTGATGATGACAAGGTCTTGGAGGGTTTGTTTGACACTTTTGACTTTATATAAATTTTCTTTACAAGATGTAACATGCCCAAAAGGGTCTTCCATACATGACAATGACTCAATTGACTTGTAGACTTAATGACAAGCCCTAGAAACACACGATGGGTGCTTGACCTAAAAATAAATTTCCCTTGAGCATGAAACCCATGCCTCAAGAATGATGATAATAAATTTAATCTTCTCTTTACATCAAATACATAAAATCATGATTACATATGCCATTATGAAGATTAAACTTAGTTAAATATTTCAACACTCCCTCTTAACTAGGGAGGTATTCATAATCCATACAAGGTACTTGGACATTCTCAAACTGAAGAATTCTCATAAGAGTCGGATTGGTAAGTCATCTCATAAGCTATCTTATCAATTTATACTAGAGCATCTTATCATACTAACCATCATTGTCACATAGCAAGGCCTTGATTAACTCTATCTCTCCACAAGATCAGAGCACAATGATGACGAAACCAATGACTGACGGACACCATTATCATTGTCTCTTAAGGCACATACCCCACGTGGGTGTTCACAGGGTATGTCTTTTTAGGACAATTCCTATCTTGGAATAACACATCCTCAAGGAATTTCCTCTTCGACTACTCTTACATCTTGGATGCCCTACCACATCCTCAAAGAGTATCGTAATCAAACTTAGATGCTTACCCAATCCTCCATTCTTTCTTCACAACATGGAGGCAAGAATGATGTATCATGTGTCTATCTCTCCCTCTCAACTATGGAAGATATACTCATTCCTATAAAAGGAATATACCCAAGCTCCCTCTTATTCAGGGACTTGTCCAAGCTCCCTCTTAATTAGGGACTTGTTGCTAACAACAACTATCTGCTCTTTGGTGGAGATCATGGTACTTTCAGCTACTCGTAGGGCTCCTTCTCTTGATGTAATGAACTTCATCTTCTTCATTATGGAGCCTTCATCTTCTAGATCTTTCTTTGTAGGGCATCAACCATCCATCACTTTCCTTCAATGAACCATAGGCTTGAACCATCAATGATGTCATCCTTCTCTTTATTAGAAAGTGATCTTCTAGTCCACATATGGATTTTCTTCATCCAAATACCTTTTCCAAGTCATGTTACTTTCAAGATCTTCCATCCTTTCTCATGAATACCGGTTGTAGGTGACATGTTAAAATTGGCAACTGGGACAAACTCCATGTAGGCCATCTTATTTATGGTAGCTGATATTTTTCTTGGATCCCTCTCATCGAGAGGTGTAGGATTAATCTAAAGATCATCCAATTCCGATAAGTATTCATGGAGTTATGAATTTATTTGTGTTATAAGACAATTCGTTAAGGTCGGCCAACAACTAAATAACACCCACATGTGCTCAACATTTTAGTATAAAAAGAGATGGCTTGCTAGTCATTTGTACACATTCTTCTTGTGATCTCTTCCTCTCCACTTGTCTTTGGGTTTTGGCGGGAGGATAGATCCTAAGAGATATGCTACCTTAAGAAGAGTTGCCCTAGATGCTGCCATGGGGAAGAAGTATCTACGTAGATCCTAGAAGATGATGCCCTAGCTTTATGTGCCCTAGATTTAGGACGTTGTCATGGTGAAGCTGCCTAAGACAAAGTCATGTTGAAGCTGCCCAAGTGACAAAGCATATTTGGAGGGTTGTTCGAGGACTGTTAAGAGGAATTTAGGGCTGCCCAAGTGCCCTAACCAAAGTAGTTAGGAACAACAAAGTGACAAGCATATTTGGAGGGTTGTTCGAGGATTTTTGAGAGGAGTTTAGGGCTGCCCAAGTGCCCTAACCAGAATAGTTAGGAACAACAAAGTGACAAGCAGATTTGGAGGGTTGTTCAAGGACTGTTGAAAGGAGTTTAGGGCTGCCCAAGTGCCCTAACCAGAATAGTTAGGAACAACAAAGTGACAAGCAGATTTGGAGGGTTGTTCAAGGACTGTTGAAAGGAGTTTAGGGCTGCCCAAGTGCCCTAACCAGAATAGTTAGGAACAACAAAGTGACAAGCAGATTTGGAGGGGTGTTCGAGGACTGTTGAGAGGAGTTTAGGGCTGCCCAAGTGCCCTAACCAGAACAGTTAGGAACAACAAAGTGACAAGTAGATTTGGTGCAGTGTTAGAGGTGCGTTGGGTCAAGGATATTGACCAGATTTGGATCAGATCAGAGCAGCCTCTAGCAGCCACGTGTTGGGTTAACATGGAGTGTTGAATACCCCAAAGGAGTGCAGCATGACGTGATGGATGCAACAGTATGGTATATAGCAGCAGCATAATGCAGTAAGGTGCATGGAACATCATGTTTAGATGCAGCAGTTGGACAGCAGCAAGCAATGCAAGGGACAACAAGCTAATACATGGGACAGCTGCAAGCATGGTGACACGTGAGATAGCTGCAAGCACAGTGAAACATGGGACAGCTGCAAGCATGGTCAAGCATGGTCAGTAACAAGAAGCTTGGGCCAGCTACTGCAAGCATGGTGAAGCATGGACAGCAGCATGGTAAAGGCAGCAAGCACAGTGCTGCAAGTACATTGGGACAGCAGTATAGTACTTGGTGCACCGAGGACACAATGTTGAAGTTTCTAAGTCTACTAGTTAGAAACCCTCCATGCACTTTATCTGATTTATTCCTACCTACTTGTTTTGTTAATTAACAAGTTATTTACAATGTAAATACTGAAAATAAACACTAGTGCATGCTCAACACATTACAGATCAACAACTAAAGGAAACAGAAACAATCACACCAAATGACACCGTTATTTTTGGACCAATGTTCCCAGAAAAACCCAATGTGGGAAAATCGGTGCAGCTATCTGAGGGTTTTCTTATTAAGCAATATTAGAGTACAATCTAGGTGCCAAATCCGGCCTACCCAACAGAGAATTTCCTTGGCAGTAATACCTCTCAGTTTGAGACAAATGTCTCGACTGAAACCCCAGATAATCTTTCCAGCAGCTCCTCAACACCAATCTGCCTCAGAAACCCCAGCATCTGCCCTTCTGGACTGCGTCAGCGTCTCTCTGCCCAGTGTTGGCCCTGTGTCACCCTGAATGGGTCTGCGTCAGCCTCAGGAGGCCCTGCGTCAGCCTTCTAGCCCTCTGCGTCAACAACGCTGGCCTCTCTGAAGCACTGCGCAACTCCTGGCTGCCTCTGCGTGGCCCTGCGTGAGCCCTGGCTGTTACTGCATCACTCTTTCTAGCTCCTGCACTACTCTCCCGGCACTATCTCTGCCTCTCTACTTCTTTGTACTCAATACCCCTCAACTGCAACTCTGATCACTCATTATATCTCTCTTAGCAAACCCCGCTCTAGAGAATAGAATGACTGATCACTCTGGTGTGCTCTCCAAGTGACCCTCAAGCCTCCTCTTATACTTTTCTCGTTGACATATCACGGTCGAGATTAAGTCCCTAATCAAGGCTTAAGATTAGATCTGCTGATCCATGCTTGGACCATTCTAACACCGTTTCATTTAATTCACATTAATATTTTAATTTCCCTAAGTTTAGACTTAGGGACTCCATTAAAAATATTGATTATTTTAATATCTCCTGAATTGTTTAGAATCTACCCAAACCCTTTCTGAGTATTGGAGATCTCATGTGTCGGAACCTCTCCACCAAATTTCGTGGCTAGAGCACATCCGATGCTACTCCAAATCAACACACAAATCAGCAAAGGTGCAGCAAGCACATGGGTGACAGCATGGTGCAGTCGTGGCACTAGGTACAGCAGTGTTAAACACTGGGACAACATCAACATGAGGTCCAACATTGTGATGATGGGTGTAGCATGGTGCAGCATGGTGAGGTGCAGCACGGTGAGGTGCAGCACGATGACGAGATGTAGCACAATGATAGGTGAAGGAGTCGCCTTAGAGAATCAGTTGAAGCAGCATGTCTTCAACTCATCTCACGTATCATCTTCCTAGAGATGATCTATGCTCTTATCTAGATAAGTCAAAGCGTTGACTTCTATCGTAAATGTACTATCTCTCTCTCTCTCTCTCTCTCTCTGCTGAACTATTGAAGAACATATAAGAAGAATTGATCAAGGGTTTCCCAACATTGGGGTTTGTCCCTGGCTAGCGCCACATCTTGTGTCCTCTTGTCTTGGCTTGTCTTCTGCGATTTATATTTATGTTCTATTTGCATTTTACTTTAATGCCAATGTGATTGCTAATCTGGAAAAGATATTGAGCTAACTGTGAAAATTGAAATAAATTGCTCTAGCATAGAACATACATAAAATTAACAGTGATGCTTCAGCTGGTCGCATTACTAGAGCACATTCCTCGCTAAGAGGGAGTGTTGATTTCTGGCAGCATCGGATGTGCTCTAAGCCTCAAAATTTGCAGGGAGGCTAGGACACGTATTCCAGAATACCCAAAAATCATTTTGGAAAATTCCTCTCGCAAACAGTTTTATTAAAATAATTAATTATTTTTAATAGATGCCTAAGTCTAAACTTGGGAATTTAAAATAATTAAAGGGTATTAATTAAACTGGGTGTGAAACTTCTAAAAGAAGACGAGGATCAAGTCAAAATGATCTTAGCCATTGATTAGAATCTAATCTGGGTCGTTGATTGATCAACGAGAGGATTATAAGGACTTCAATGGGCATTTGGAAAACAAACCAGGCAGATACTCAGCTGTCCAAGTAAATTGATTTTCTCACTGGTTGAAGTTCGACAAGAGGAAATTGAATCAGAGAGTGAGTTGCAAGTGTGAGAGAGAGGGTATCATCAATAGCCAAGAGTGCAGGAAACAGAAGGAAGAGGTAGCGCAGAAGGGGGATGCAGATCACCCACACAAAGGCAATCACGCATGGACAGCACAGTCACTGGGCAAAGGATGACGCAGTGTGGCTAGCGTGAGGGCAGCAGGTCCTCTCAGGTGTCCGAAATTCACTATGGAGTGGAGAAATTTGTTTGTAAAATTTCTCTGAGTGATTCTTCTTCTATTCTGCTATCTGTAGATTGTACATGAGATTTTGCTGAAGAATAATAAAAGAAACCCTTATCTGCTGCACCGGTTTTCCCACGTTGGGTTTTTCTAAGGACAATTGTCCAAAAATAATTGTGTTAATGTGTTATTGTTGTGCTATTATCTTCCTTACATTTATTTTTCGGCAGTAATTAATTTGTGAAGACTACAGTGTATGTATTTCAATATTTGTCATAGATAACTGCAAATAATTTGTTTCATTGAATTAACAAACAGAAAAAATATTATCAGTTGCTGCAGTAGGATTTGGAATTTCCATATTTCACACAGACTTCTTGCCAGATCAGGCCGCAGCAGTAGAGGTATGTTTTGAGCTGTTTTGTGTGGGTTATATCCATGTTACAGGTAGCCACAGAGTAAGTGTTTGGAGTAGGTTGAAGGGCAACAAGGCCTTGTGGACAAGGCCTTGCTAGGCCACATTCATCTCCATGACCAGCGCAGATGTACAAGGCTCAAGGAGGCTTCAAACAGTGCTAATTCTTGTGCCTTGAGGCAGCCCTAAATTGCTGTAGCAGTCTGAGATTATTTGAGGGCACCAAGGTGTCTTGGAGGTCAAGGAAAGGACAACAAAATAGGTTAGAGTTTGGACAAGAATTACAGTGAGTTTTGGAGCAATGGTTTAGGGTTGTTGTGTGCCCTAACCAGTCTTGTGCATGCACAAAAATCAAGGACAAGGAGGCAGCAACAGTGAGTTGCAGATGTCATCTTGTTGAAGGTTGGATGCTAGAGGATAAGGTCCTAGAAGAGAACAGTTTGTGAGGTCTGTTAGCAACCAAGAGAAAGGGTAATCAAAGCGTTTGGATGCCCTAACCAGTGAGCAGATGCTACAGCATTGTATTGGACGCTCGTGGACTGTTGGAGGGCAGCATGAGAGTGCACCAAGTTAGTAGAGTTGGAGCAGCCTAAAGAACAACTTGTGGAGGATTGTAAAGGCTTGCTTCAAGCCCTAAGAAACAAGTCTCTTGAAGGACTGAGGGATTGTTAGAAGTGGCAGAATAAAAGCTCATAGGTTTGATCAGCAAAGACCAGTTTGGAGCCCTAGACTTGCCTCGTGGAGAAGGGCATCTACAGTAGAAGTTGGGCAGTCCTCCATGCCCTAAGTTCATTGTTGGAGAAGTGACATTCAAAAATGATAGTGGGAAGCCCTCCGGCCCTAAGTGTCTTCATCGGGCAACACAGGAAGGCACTACTGAGAAGAAAGTCCCAAAAGAGTTGAGGAGCAACAATGGGAAGTTGAGAGTTGTTCACAAATGGACTTGTGAACAACTCAACAGGAGTCTCAAAGTGTAGATGCATTGAAGGAAGAATGGTCAGCGAGAGAGCAGGTGGAGCCAAGTTTTGTGACCTAATGGAGTTAGTTCATTGATAGAGGTAGAGTTGTGTTGCTGCAGATCAGGAGCCGAAGGACCAGGCAAATGTGTATAGGGTACGACCAAGGCAGCTGTGAGGATCTCTCCATAAGCTAGACGGCCAGTGTACTTTGTTAAGGGTAGATGGGTTGTCAAAAAACTAACACCAAAGCCCTAGTTGTTGTTGTCTTGTATCATGAGGGCCATTATCCCCATTACGGGAGCCCTAGACTATTGTATTATCAGTTCGATTAATATAATGAAGTTGGGTTGTTGATTAATTTGTAAAAAGTTGTTGTGCATATTTTGTGCACTAGTAGATTTACTGTTGTTTATCTTCCGCTGTGCAAAGTAGCCTTGTTGTGATACTTGGATTGGTAGCGTCAATGATTTAAGATTCTATTCTAGACTCCAGTATCGTGGAAAAACAACATGCAATACCTTGTTGGAGATGGAGTGAGGTTGTAGGTGTACTCATATTCAGACTAGGCAGTAAGTGATACAGATCAAAAGAGCACCTCTGGGTGCTGATTTAGTTTGGGAGCGGCAGCCATTTCCTGGTTCAACAGGAAGCAAACCTCAGTAGCACTGAGTTCAGCAGAGCAGAGTACATGGTGGCCAGTCTAGCTATGGAGTTGCCCACTATTTGGTCGGTAACAGTCCCAACACAAATCACAATTTACAATTCCAAATGGTAAAGATGGAATTTTGAGATTGGGTAAAGTAGCTACCCAGCTGCCAGCAAAGGGAGCAGGAGCATGTACACAACAGGAAAGATTCATCTAGTATTTCATATACGTTATATTATTCAAAGCATTAGATATAATTCAACCATGCAGAACCAAATTATGGACCTTGAATTACTGAAAGCAATTGTCTGAAAAACCAGCTAAAGATAACTGAAAGTAACACAAGAAGGTTACTGAATAGGGTTATCATGGAGTACTTGATGAAGACATCAGCTCATCCAATTCAAGAATGGTCTTCAAGGGCCAAAACACAAAGAGGCAAGAGATGTCACAGCCCAGGTTACTATATTGTAAGTCTCTAAGTAGACCAAGAGGGATTTGCAAACAGACAAGCCTATTTTGGCCCTAGCAGAACTTAAATCATTGTAAATTTCTTATCGGTCAGAAAAACAGTTTCTCTGGAAAACACTTGGGTATCAAAGTCAGGTTGGATCTGCTTGGGGAAAATTTAACATGGTAAGGTGACTGATTGAGGCAAGCTTCTGTAGGTTAGCTTGAGGGTTATTCTATCCACTCTAAAGGCTATCAAATCATGTATTATGGTGCTATATAGCCAAGAAAATATTTGAGCAGGCATTCTACAACAGTTGTATCAAACTCATTCTTCAAGAGAAAACATTTGACTCAACACTGTGTAATCATTTGACATAAGGAAGAACATTAGTTTGTGCTCAGGCTGGAAGAGAAATATTTATTGGAAGGTTTAAAGCATTATTGGAATAAGTGCCAGAAAGGCTTCTTCATCCCCGCTATTTTGTCTGCCCTCCTGGAAATCTATCCTGGTTTTGGGCCCTCTTGGGGCCTTCTACTGTTCTACAATTATGCCTGTAGAAACTATTCTACAGGATCTGTGGAGAAACACCTTATTTTCTTCGATTTGATGACTTCAACATTCTTCTCTTTCTAAAAATTCTATGAAAAATCTCAAAAGAAGAGGACTGGACTCAGGAGTACTTCTTCAAGCCAGCAACAAATAGCTTAAATCAAGTCCCATGACTTATCCATATACATATACATCATTATTGTGAGTGTTTTCTTTCACTCCCTATCATCCACCATATCAAAGAATTCAATCATGTAAAAAGTTAGGTGTAAGTTGAAGTTCGAAATATACCTATTATTCCAAACTTATAGGCAGCATCAGGGTCAATTTTTGGAGGTGTGAAAAACCAAAACTCTCGTGCAGAACTCCCATTCCCAATTTTGTAATAGTACTTCTTATTATACTGGAACAGAAAATGCTAATAGTTACTCGAAAGAGCCATGAAGATATATAAATCATTCTATACAACATGTATTAGTAAATTGCAGTCAACGAAGACATATGACACAATAACATTTATGGTATGGAGATTGTTAAGAGCATTAATTTTTTAATACCTATAAATAAAGCACAAAATTCATATGAGAGTTTAACTCTTTCTAAGTAAATTGCAACTATATCTATGTAGATGCCATATTGAATGGAACCATAACTGGATATTCACATACATATATCACACAGAGAAAACATTACGCATTCCCATTAGCAAACTAAAACGATCATAGAGAAAGAAATCTGAAAAATATGTTCAAAGCATTCTGAGAGAGAATATTTCACGTAATGAGACATGTAAAATGAAACAGGAAAAGCACAAAATGGTGCAGAACATGTTATGGCCCTGTTATCCACTAGTTTTCAGAGGATACATTTTGGGAGCAGCACCTTTGGTTGGAGCATTTTTTTTTTTTTACAATAGGTAAAAGAGAATTCACCAAGAGAGCATGTGAGAGATCTGTGGAGATAAACAGTTGAAAGTAGAACCAGGAGTTGCTTTTCCTCCTGTAGCAATTCTCTTTATTTGATGGGACTTGAGGAACGTTGATTCATCTGTATTGAGATCTCTCCTTAAAGGCAAAGCAATGGATACAGGCAGGTTTGCTTATGATCAAAATTAAGGCATTATGGGGGGTGGTTTTGTTACTTGCACCCAGATTTATCAGACCTGTGGCAGCATGTGTATGAGGCTGTAAACAAGTTTGTAACAGATGTTGATTAAAGGTTATTCAGGAAGAGGAGAGAACACATTACACAATAAATGAATCCTTGACAGTTCTGATATTGAGAGATCATGTGGAGACCTGAAACGAGAAGCAAATGCTGATATTGAGGCAAGTAAGAGAACACAAATTAAAATTCTTGGCTGAGGTTCTGAGTGCACAGATGCTTTGGTTCAATCCGTTTTGAGTGGTTATCGACAAGGAAAGATCAAACATATCATTTTAAGGGGTGTTTGAATTTGAGTGCTGATGCTCTGTTTCAATATCTATGTGGCTGCTCTTTTATAGTTTCAGAGAACATAATGGGATGTAAACAATTGGAGGATGTGACTCTGTTGTTTTGAAAGGTGAACTGACAGACATCTCGAACTTCTGGTCTCTAGCAACAGTAGGGATCCGAGTCAAGACACCTACTGCAAAGTAAAAAGCCTTCAGCATATAAATGACAAAATTTATGGAACAAGTTTTAAGGTGTTACATCATCTGCTGAATGGAGCACTACCATATTGACAAGGCTTGGAGGTGGTCATGGGTCAGTCCAAATAACAAGAATCTTGAACATATATGGGAACCCTCCATTGTTCTACGGCACTGTTGCCTCAAAATCTAGCAGGTCTTGTGAGAGACCTCACAAGACAAGGGCTATACCAAGATAAAACAATGGGGTTAAGGCCACTGTCACCTCAGCACTCCACCTCCTACTCTTTATGGAATTTCAACACAAGGGAGGCTTCCCAGTATAAGTCACCTAACAGATATTCTAAGTCAATACCTCAAAGGTGACAGATACAATAGGCTCAGATTTGGCACTCGGACTAGGAACAAGGCTCAATCCAATGTGATATGGAATAGTGTAGCCTCTAAGAACCTATAAAGAGGGGCTTATAGCCTAGGGTTTAGATGACATGCTACAAAAGGTGGCATACTTATGCATATAAGAGGAAGAAAAGACTTGTAACAGTAAGAGAGATATGATCAACAAAGAGGGAGCCACAAGCCTTCAACAAGCCCTAAGTTGAAGCCTTAATGCTAGTTCAAGTTTTCCTAGACTAGAATTGCCTAGGGTTTGTGAGGTGAGCCCTTCAAAGGTTGCTCCAACCATGCAAAATGGAATATTTAGATGTGATAAGGTTCAATCAGCAAGAATAACCTCAAAACAAGCCAACGCTTCAACCCTAGTTGAATTCGGCCCTATACCCAAGCCCTAGTGGCTTGCCTTCACGGATCGAAATTGGTTAAGAGAGAGAAAAGAATGAAGTTTATTACTTTTGATTATCTATGTGGAAACCAATGCCTGCCAACGACTTGGGTGATGGGGTCTAAGGGGAAACTACGATGGAAATATCAAACCCTTGAAAGGAGTAAGGGGGAAAACCCTAACTTTCCACTTTTGAAACCCTAGCTATCATTCAATACAAGGATAAAAGCAAGAGAAAAGCTCTCTAGGAGGTCCTCAAGGGATGTTCAGGATCCTTAATTAAAGCCTGCAATATTTCACCAAAAACTTCATACAAAGATATGCATTTAGACAGGGAATAAAGAAACCCTAGCAAAATACATTGCATATAATAACCATAAAAATATACTAAACAATAAAACTATTCACAAGATATCAATGAACAATCCTTCATTATCCCAAAATGACTTCTCCACAACAAGGACTAGTCTCCAATAGCAAAGCATCCACAAAGATCACATCTACACAAGAGTAGCAAGGTATGAGAGCCAGGCCAAAATCTTCTAAGAGGCCAAAACAACCCACAATTGATGATGAAATGAAATGTGAGGTGACCTTTTATATATATGAGGTCTACCTCACCTAGTTTAAGATAACAAGCCCCTAAAACAAGTTTGATAATGATTAAAAACAAGTAAACCTTGGGTTACAAGCCAACCCACTACCTCAACATGAAATTATGCCAAAATAGACCCACAAATGTGAGCTGTAAACTTCCAAAATGATGATGTCATGAACTTTTTGAGCTCCAAATGCTATGCGATGGTGAAGAGAAGGCTAAAAATGTCTCCAAGCATCATATCCAACATTTGAGGAGTCGTCCTCAAATCCAACCTCAAAGCAGCTCCAAAGGCCCAAAATCCAGTTGGGGTGGCCCCACATCATCTCCATGGGTCTCTAATGGTCCAGATAATGCCTTCTTTCTCCAATGTTAGGGCTCTCGTCTTTTCTTAGCCATCTTCAAGCTCTTAGATAGCAAATGAAAGAAATGAAGTACAATGTTTTTTAAAAGAGATTTAAATTTAGAAGTTCTCGGCTTCTGTACAAGCTATGTGCCGAAATCCCTGCAAAACCACTTTGTAAAAGAAGACTATGAAGGTTCAAAGAACAAATGACTACCTAGACCTAACCAAGTTCTACGAAATTTTTTGTGTGATCTAGTATGGTAATATGCATCGACTCTAGACACTAAGATGTGTCAGGGGCTCAACCTTCAAACTGTCACCCCGGCTTTGGGGTAAAACGTGAGTGAAAAAACTTAGAAAATTATCCGCCTCTAAAAAAGAAGGGATAATTAACCAGATAAAAAAAACACTCCAAGGTGTACTCGTTCGCTGATCAAGTCCCAACATCCTAGGCTTGTTACAGACTCAAAACTCATCATTACTAATATCACTTATTACAATTCCCTGTAGGATGTGGAATCTGGGTACAAGAAAGATGATGAGAAGATAGAAGTAGAGTTAAAAAACTCTGTTGACTGACGATATCTGATGATACAAGTGTCCTCTGGATCATCCTTGGGCATGAAGTCTTCATATAATCATCAAATGTCACTCCAGTGGTCAACAGGGCTGACCTAGATTACCAATCCCGTTGCCCCTCTTAGGAGGGTACCCCACCTTCAAGTATGTATAAATACACATTCACCCTCACTTGAACAAATATACTATTTGATCATGAGCTAAGTGCTCTCTTATGGGATTTTTTAACCTACAGGAACCTACATATTGTCTTCTTTTGTTCATGGATTCATATTCTCTTTGTTAGTTTTTGGTAGCAACGAACAGGTGTTCTAGTCTCTATGGTGTCTATGAGGCTAAGGAACACATTATCTCCAATACCCAAAAAAGGTTTCGCAACAAAACACCTCAATTAGTTTAATTAGTCAATTATTAAATTTTCCCTAGATCTAACTCGGGAAAACTATTAATTAAATTGGATTAATTGAGGAAAATCGATTACGCTATAGAGACTTCTGGAAAAGTCACTTGATGGGGTCAAGATGATCTTATCCATTAATTGTGATTAGATCATGGTCGTGGATTGCTCAACAAGAGATTATAAAGAGCAAGTCGAGGGGGTTGGAGAGACACACTTGAACAGTTCGACTTACCGAGTTGTAGTGATTTAACAAGGGTGCAATTGAGGCTGAGGGAGACACTAGTAGCAAGGGTTTCAACAAAAAATTAGGGAGAAGAATTTCAGAGAGGATTTCCACAGATTTTCTAGTGTCCTAATGACAGGAGAAGAGGTCGATTTTATTTGCAGAAGGAGGCCGAAATTAGCAGTGCGAGTAGCTAGTTAGATAGTGCAAGTGGCTAAGGAGCTTGTTTCAGTGAATCAATACCGGATCTATCACGCTGAGGCAAAGCGAGTGAGCCAAGAGAAGTGTTGGAGGCAGTTTGACTTGCGGAAAGTCATTTCTAGAGGCTGTACAAATTTTCCAGCACAAGTAGTGCAAATAGCCAAGAGGAGTGTGAGTTGATTGATAGAGGCTAGATCAATTTGCAAAGAAGACTTTGTATCTCTAGACTATTTTGCCAGTGGATATTAATATTTGTCAGAGCTTTGCCATCATCAGGCAAGCAAATCATTGTACTCTTAAATTGTTGAAGAATTAATAATATAAACCCTCATCTGTTGCACTAGTTCTCCCCGCATTGGAGTTTTTTCAGGGACTCTTGTCCAAAAATCTTGGTATCCAAATTTTTGTGTGTGCATTATTTTCTTAGTTCCAGTATTTATTTGGTGAATATTGCAATAGTGAATTAATCGTTATTTGCCGAATCAAAATTTTGAAGACAATTAATCTCCGGTAGGTAGAAGATTAAATTCCACTTATTGCAATCATGGAAATTTCACTCTCTTCTCTTCATGTGTTTATGGTTTATGTTGATTTAGGGTTTGATAGTTTATTTCAATCAATACTCATTCATCTCCTATGATCTCAACAAAAAAGGGGTTTGTAGTGTTCCTAAGTAGGAATAGGAGTGATATTTTAAACAAATAAATAGTGCAGCAGCATAAAATTAAAAACATGCATTATACATCCATAAAACACTGTAAATCTGGAGCTGTTGAGCCATATATTATAAAATCTGAGAACATAGGTACAATATAAATGAGATGAAGCACCTGGGCTTGTCTCAAGGATAAGCTGGACCAAACCCAGGTGATGGAATAGCTGAGTTGAAGGCTGCCCAGTTGTTGCACCACTCTGCACTGCGTTGTCCCAGTAGAACTGTTGTCTTGCTGAACTTCGACCTACTAGAATGTGCCCAAAAACAACCCAGAAAATTATATCCTTTTAGCCCTAGACTCCTTGGACAAAACCTAGAAGAGAATTTCTCTCATTTTGACTTTGGATTTCGACTTCCTTGGAGCCTCTCCCCAGCTGCTGCTGCCAAATTCGACTTGCAAGAAACAGCCTACAAATCCCTCTAAAAACACCCCTAGAACGATGCGTTCACCAGTACTGACTGACTCCTTGATCCCTGGATGACCCTTGGCCTAGATGATTACTCTCCCAAGCACCACGAGTTTACTGCCAAAGGCCTCTCCGCAATCCCTTTGCCCAAAAATTCGTACTACTGTAACCCCTGATTGGCTGGCTACAAAACTCCGTGAAAATGTCCTCACCCAACAACCTTCCCAGCTCCCAGAACTCCCAACAAACTACGGACCCCCTGGCTGGCTCAATCCCCTACTGTGTGTTTTTGGCTACCCAGAAAATATGCAGTCTCCTCCTCTGCGTGGTTGGATGAAGTGTATGTCAATGCTAGAACCCCTGAAATCTCTGGAACAGCCTCCCTAGGGCGAGCACGGATAGTCCCCTGAAGTAGAGGTTGAATCTCCCCTGCGGAAGATTCATGGCTAAACAGTCAGTAGACTCGCTTAGCAGCAGAGCGTACAAAGGTAAGTTTGTTTGTAAAATGATCAAGATGTTGCAAAATGAGAGCTCCTTCCTCTTTTATCACCTTGGGCCCCCTTAGCCTCATGTGGGCCCCTCCTTCCACTAATTTGATTCCCTCCAACTCATGCAATGGCCAAGTTCGAATTATTCATGTGGGTGGTCTCCACATTCCACTAGCTGCTAGAAATAAAGTCGAATTGCCTATAGTTCCTAAGTTATGCGTGTGGGGTCCTCCTCCTAAGCCAAAAATGATGCCAAAATTGTGTAGTTGCACCCCGTGACTAATACATTTGAGAAGGGACATGACAGTTCTCCCCTCCCAAATGTTGTTTACCCTCAAGCAACCTCAACGTTGGGTGCTCCAGTATGTGCTCACCCTCCCAGGTGGCATCCTCATCCGACAAGTTCTTCCACCGTACCAAGAAATCCCTAATGGTCCTGCTCCTCAGTCTCCTCTCACTGCTCTCCAAAATGGCCTCTGGTTCCAACACAAAATGGCCCTCATCATCCAACGGGGGTAGATCACCTGCTGCGGTCACCTATTGTCCCAGCACCTGCTTCAGGCATGAGACATGAAATATGTTATGGATTCTACTCCCCAGAGGCAGCTCTAGCTCATAAGCCACCTCCCCAACCCGCCTAGTCACCTGGTAGGGCCCATAGAAGCGTGGTTGTAGCTTCTCGACCCCCTTTTGTTTCAGCGTAGACTGTTTGTAAGGCTGCAATTGGAGGTATACTAAGTACCCCTCCTCAAAGTGCCTCTCTATCCTATGCCGATCTGCATACAGTTTTTGCTGATTTTGGGTTGTCATTAAATTATCCTTGAGAGCTCTCAGGATATCTTGGCTCTCTTGGACCAAGTCTTTGGCCTTTGGGCCCCGGCTGTCTCTGAAAATAATATCAGCAAAAGTTAGTGCATCATATCCATAGAGGGCACAGAAAGGAGTCATACTGATAGACATGTGGTGCGTGGTGTTGTAGCATAACTCGTCCAAGTGCAACCACTGAATCCACGTCCTTTGCTGGCTTGTCACATAATTCCTCAGATATGCTTCCAACCACTGGTTGACCCTCTCCGTCTGGTCGTCCGTCTGAGGGTGATAATTGGTGCTAGGAGTGAGCTCCGTCCCAACCAACCTAAAGAGCTCCTACCAAAAGCCACCCATAAATCTGTTGTCTCTATCACTCACAATGTTCGTGGGGAGCCCATGTAGCTTGAAAACCTCCCGGAAGAACAACTTGTCAACCTGTGCAGCCATGTATCTAGTGGGGATGGCGAAGAAGTGGGAAAATTTGATCAACCTGTTGACCACTACATATATGCAATCCTTCCCCTTTACCGTGGGGAGCCTAGTGATGAAATCCATCGAAATACTTTCCCATTTCCCCTCCAGAATGGGAAGTGGTTGTAGTAGCCCTACAAGGTGAGTCAACTCCCCCTTGTTTCACTGGAACGCCTCACACTCCCTTACGTGTTGCAGCACGTCCTCCTGAGGTCTTCCCACGTGAAACTCTCCCAAACAACCATGTAAGTCTTCAAGAACCCCTGGTGTCCGGACAATGGTGAATTGTGAGCTGCCTGGAGCACCCTCTCCCTCAACTGCAAGTTGGGCACCAAGTAAATGTGCCCCTCGTAATAGATGACCTCATCCATCACACGGTAACGCTCATCTGCATGTGTCCCCTCCAGCACCTCGCAGGCCCTCCTATCCTTGGAGTACTCTACCAATAGTTGAGCCTTCCAATCCTAGAAGATGCTCATGAGAGATAACCCAGCTGGTCTCCTGGATAGAGCATCGGCCACCACATTGTGCTTGCCCCACACATACTCAATGTCAAAATCGTAGGCCTACACCTTCATGACCCATCTCTGCTACCTGTCACTGAGGCCCTGCTGCCCCATGAAATGTCGAACACTGTTGTGATCAGTCTTCACTCGGAATCGGTTGCCCACCAAGTACTGGCAAAACTTGGCCAATGCATGCATAATGACCAGCATCTCCTTGTCATATATAGAATATGATAGCTCATGCAGTAGGAGCTTCCGACTCTTGAAAGTTATGGGATGCCCCTCCTGTGACAATACGGCTCCAATTCCTACCCCTGATGCATCACACTCCACCGTGAATGGTTGGGAAAAGTCCGGAAGTGCCAGAATAGGGCAACTGCTCATCACCTCCTTGAAGCGATCGAAGGCGGCCTGTGCTCCATCAGTCCATGCGAAGGCCCCTTTCTTGGTCAAGATGGTCAAGGGTGCTGCCAGCTATGAGAACCCTTTGACAAACTTCCTGTAGTAAGTGAAAATACCCAAGAAGCCTCTCAGCGTAGTCACATCTCGGGGTACTAGCCAATCCCAAATGGCCCAAATCTTCTCCTTGTGAACCTTCACCCCGTCTGCTCCATTGATATGCCCGAGATAAAGCATCTCCGTCAATCCAAACTCGCACTTGGAGAGCGTAGCATAAAACTGTTGCTCCTCCAAAATGCTCAATACCTCCTCGGACCTCCAAGTGTTGGAGGTGCTCCTCCCATGTCTGCATATAGATCGGGATGTCATCGAAGAACACTAGCACAAACCTCCTCAGCTGTCCCTGAAAGATATGGTTCATGCAAGACTGGAATGTGGCGGGAGCATTGGTTAGTCCAAATGGCATGCCCAGAAACTCAAAGTGCCCATAGTGGCACCGGAACGTTGTCTTCGGGATGTCCTGGTCCCGAACTTTGATCTGGTGGTACCCTGAATGCAAATCAATCTTAGAGAAGTACTTAGCTCCTCTAAGCTCATCCATCAACTCATCAATGCGGGGAATGGGGTACCGATTCTTAAGGGTCTTTTGGTTAAGGGCTCGGTAATCGATACACATCTGGAGGGTCCCATCCTCTTCTTCACCACTACTACAGAAGAAGCAAAAAGACTGAAACTAGGCCTGATATGGCCCAACGCAAGCAGCTCTTGAATGGCCTTCTCTATCTCGTCCTTATAGGCTTTGGGGTACCTGTAAGGAGTAGTGATGATTGCCTGTATACCCAACTCCAGCTCAATGGTTTGCTCAAACCCTCTATCTGGTGGTTTCCCTGCTGGAATGTCTCCAAACACTATTGCATACTTGTCCAGTAAAGCCTGTATGTTTGCTAGTGGTGGTTGTGCTTGTTCCCCAACCTCTGAGATCCTCAACTCGACTACCCATGCAATGTCCCCATGCCGAAGATCAGCATCCATCCTGTGGGCCGAAACTATCTGAGGCGGATAAGACAACATGCCTCTCAAGACCACCAGTTTGCCATCTAGCCCCATGAACTCCATCTCGAGTTTCCTCCAATTTGTTGTGACTCGCCCATGTGAATACAGCGACTGGACACCCATCACCATGTTGGTGTCTGGCACATCGACCTCAAAGAAGTCGTCCGTCATCGAGTAGTTTCCCATAACTACTATCAAGGAGGGCATGTATCTGGTACATTGAATGATATGGTCACCTGGTACTAGGACAGAAAACCCCTCAAACATTGTTGTGGTGAGGCCCCTCCTCTAGACCAGCTATGCATCTATGAAGTTGTGGGTAGCCCCACTGTCCACCATGTTGAAATTTCTAAATCTAACCCGATAGAAATTCTTCCTATCTAGTTTATTTCACCTACTTGTTTAAATTTTTAACAAGTTATTTAACCATATAAATATTGAACATAAACACAATTGCAGTCTCAAACACCTACAAACCATCAACTGAAAGAACAAGACAAACACACAAGGGACACCGCTATTTTTGGACAATCGTGCCCGAAAAAACCCAACTTGGGAAAACCGGTGCAGCAGTTCTGAGGGTTTTATTATTAAGCAGCTCTTCTTGAGTACAACTAGGTGCTAAGCTAGCTCACACTACAGAGAAATCAATCTGGCAGTTATACCTCTCTTCGGAAGCAGATATTTGGCGAGTCTGCTCCACGAAAATCTCTCTAACACCTCTCTGAGACTCTGCGTCAGTCCTCCTAGCCTCTACGTCAGCCTTCTGATGTTTTGCACTGGCTCTTTGGCCCTCTGCCTCACCCACGCAGGCCCTAGTAGCCTCTGCGCAATCCCTCTGGCCCTTTCCGTGGCTCCTGCTGGCTCTGCGCAGCCTTCTCTGCCTCAGCACTGATCCTTCGCACTATCTCTACCTCTCTGCTATGCACTCATTGCCCCTCGCTGCAACTCTGATCACTAGTTTGATTTCTCTTAGCAAACCCCGCTCCATAAAATCGAACTGACTGATCAACTTGGTGTGTCTCCAACTGACCCTCAAGCCTCCTCTTATACTTTTTCTGTTGAGTCTTCAACGACCGAGATTAAATCTCTAATCAATGGCTAAAATTAGATTTGGCTTGATCTATGTCATTTAAAACCTTCTCACCCAGTTTTATATTAATACCCATTAATATTTTAATTTTCCTAATTTTAAACTTAGGAACTCCATTAAAAATATTAATTATTTTAATACCTCTCTAACCAAGTGGAATTTCCCCAAACCATTTCTGGGTCTTGGATATCTCATGTGCTTTAGGCTCTCCACCAATTTTCATGGCTAGAGCACATCCGATGCTACCCCAAATCAACACTCTCTCTTAGCGAGGGATGTGCTCTAGTAATGCTCCACAACTGAACATCACCCTGATCATTTGGTACCTGTACCTATGCTGATGTTTGGCCTGCCGCCCAACATCCTCTGCATTGTTGCCTCCTGTACTGTTGCCCATGGCTCTGCCATTGCCATTGCTACATCTGTACTGCAGCTCCCTCTGCATCTGTGATGTTGCTGGTCCTTTCTACCAACACTACATCTGCACTGCAACCCTCTTTCATCATGTTGCATCGTGTTGCCTATAGCACTACCACTATTATTGCTGCACTACAACTCAGTTACTGAGACATTGGTAACTAATCTACCCAACTATTGACATCCTTGTCAGGCTAGAAACCCTCTTGATGTTGAAGCTCTCTCTGCTGCTATCCTATGCTCCCTCTACGCTGTTGCAACAACTTTGTGGCTCTTGCATTGCTGCAAACACCTTTGTGCCTTCTTGCACTGCTACAACCTGCTTTGTGCCTCTCACACTGCTGCAACCCTCTCTACGCTGCCACAGATCCATGCACTCTAGCATTGTTCTACCGCTCCATCCGCATCTTGCTTCTACCGACATCCATCATCCTGCTACTATCACTCGGGCTCCTGTAGTTGGATATGATCCAAGAGTTTGGGTACCTCAAGGATCCTGCCCCTCATCTCCTGTAGTCCTCCTGACTATAGCTCGATGTCACCCCACCTCTTCTCTAGAGGTGCATGAGCACTCATGGCACAGTCGTCATCAGTCTCCACTTCCTTCTCCGCCTTAGTTGGCACTGCCTTGGAATCAGAAGCCTCTCCCTTATTCTTCTTCCTGGGACACTGGGTTGCATAATGGCCCAACTCCCCACAATGGAAGCACTTTATCTTAGAGATGTCCTTCTTCTTCCTCTTCCCCTGCTGTCCCGCAGATGCCAAAACCGCATCCGCTTCCTCCTTTTTCTTGATTCGTCCTCCTTTGCTGCTACTTCCTGTCTTGGACAACCGTCTGATCTCTTCTTGGCAAAGAGTTGCCCACATCTCTTCCCAACATGGAAGATTCGCTCTGCCCAAAATGCTTTGGACAAATGTCTCCCACTTCTTGGAGACTGCGTTCAAGGCGGTCCTCACCATGAATTCCTGATCCGGCGTAGCCCCTATGGAAGTAAGTTGGTCTCGAATCTCCTACAACTTGCTGAGGAATAGATCTATTTGCTCCCCCTTCTGCATCTAATACAACCGCAGTTGATTCTCCAGTAGCATCTTCCTCTGCAGAGAAGTGCCTTCATACACTGTCGTCAAGGTATCCCACATCTTCTTTGTTGTATTCTTCTCGGCAATATGCTGAACTACATGATCCTTGACCCCATCAAGGATTATGCACTTTTCCTTGGCCATTGCATCCTCATACCTTTTGTTATGAGCTTGGTCGACTGGGATAGCCACTGTTCTCAAGGCGAAGGCCTTGATGCAACGTTTATCCAGAACAAACAAGATCCTGGCCTTCCAGATGACAAAGTTGGATGCTCCATCCAACCTGTCCTAATCCCTCAATCCGTTCATTGACATCTCCGCTCTTCTCTTTAACTCCCTCTGAGTCTCTACTTCCCTCCTGGAAGTTCTCTCTTAGACTCCCTTTGAGTCTCGATTTCCCTCCTGGAAATCCTCTCCTCGACTCCCTCTAAGTCTCGATTTCCCTCTGGAAATCCTCCTGCCAATTGTCAAAACGCTCCTCTCCGATCCCTTTGCTCCTGCAATATTGATCTAGATTTCTTGGCTAGAAATCCACCTAGGTAGTGATTCCCTCTACCTTGGTTCTATCTCATTAGGTATTGTTCTGCTTCAACAACAACAGCACCCCACCAGCTTCACACTCCACAATCTGCCCACAGCTCCCTAGGCCCCAGCAGCTGAAGAAACTGAGCCTCTTGGCTCTGCGCAATCCCAGCAGTGGCTGAATCACTCCTCTGGCCAACTGCGTCACTCCTGCTTGGCTGAGCAAGATGACGTGGCTCTTCCTTCTGCCTCACATTGCTTCTGCGCTAACCCTTTCTCTGGCTCGAAATGATGATGCAGGCCCTCTACGTCACTCCTCTGCTGCTTTATGCTTAGGAACAGCTTCTGTCTCTCGGGACAGTTGTTTCTGCTGCAAATTCTCTTATTCAATTGGTGCCTTCAGTTTTCCTGTGATCTGCAATGCTCTGATACCATGTTGAAATTTCTAAGTCTAACCCGTTAGAAATTCTTCTTGCACTATCTGGTTTATTTCACCTACTTGTTTAATTTCTTAAGAAGTTATTTAACCATATAAATACTGAAAATAAACACAAATGCAGTCTCAACCATCTACAGATCATCAACTGAAAGAAATAGACAAACACACAAGGGACACCGTTATTTTTGGACAGTTGTCCCCAGAAAAACCCAACTTGGGAAAACGGTGCAGCAGTTCTAAGGGTTTTATTATTGAGCAGCTCTTCTTGAGTACAACTAGATGCCAAACTGGCTCACCCTACAAAGAAATCAATCTAGCAGTAATACCTCTCTTCGGATGCAGATATTCGGCAAGTCTGCTCCACGAATATCTCTCTAACGCTTGAGGCTCTGTGTTAGCCCTCCTGGCCTCTGCGTCATCCTGGAACCCTCTGCGTCACCCACGCAGGCCCTGGTAGCCTTTGCGCAATCCCTCTAGCCCTCTGCGTGGCTCTTGCTGCCTCTGCGCAGCCTTCTCTGCCTCAGCGTTGATCCTTCGGCACTATCTTTGCCTCTCTGCTATGCACTCACTGCCCCATGCTGCAACTCTGATCACTGGTTCGATTTCTCTCAGCAAACCCCGCTCCAGAAAATCGAACTGACTGATCAACTTGGTGTGTCTCCAACTAACCCTCAAGCCTGCTCTTATACTTTTTCTGTTGAGTCTTCAACGGCCGAGATTAAATCTCTAATAAATGGCTAAGATTAGATTTGGCTTGATCCATGTCATTTAGAACCTTCTCACCCAGTTTTATATTAATACCCATTAATATTTTAATTTTCCTAAGTTTAGACTTAGGAACTCCATTAAAAATATTAATTATTTTAATATCACTCTAATCAAGTGGAATTTTACCAAACCATTTCTGAGTCTTGGAGATCTCATGTGCTTTAGCCTCTCCACCAATTTTCATGGCTAGAGCACATCCGATGCTACCCCAAATCAACACACCAGCATCAACACCCTTTGTCCCTGTATTGTACCTCTGATCCTGAGTGTCAAAAACTTAGGAATCCCGCATAAATAAGCAAGGACTCCTCCTGATGAGGCAAGAGATGCCCCTCCCTATGGAGGTTGTGGTGGTGGCCCTCTATCTGCCGGACTCTCTCCATTTGTCCCACCACAATTCTGCTCCACCTCGTCCTCCTGGTCACTGTCAGAAAAGACCTCAATATAATGTGCTCTACCTTCAGTGCACCTATGGCCAGGTGCTCAGGGTTCTCTACATGTGAAGCACAGCTTCCTCCTCTGGAGGTCCTTCTATGTCTCCTCATCTAGTTTCCCCCTCCCCTGTGTGGTCCTCGGTGGTGCGGGTCTAGCCTCATGCCCCTTCTGTGGAAAAGGGGTCCGTGCAGGAAATGGCGCTCTGGTCTTGGGGATGGCCCCCTGTAAATCTCTGGCACACACCACCGCTTCCTGCAGCGTGGAGGGTCTGCGTGACTTCACCAGTCCACGCAGAGGCTCAAGCAAGCCCTCAATGAAGATGTATACCCTCCTTGCCTCGAACAAATCCGGGACCATCACTGGCACACAGAAAATCTGAGTACTACTTTGGGTTGCCTGTTTGGCGCAGTTGTATCAGTTCCCTGAAAGATGCCTCCGGATCCCTCTGATCAAATCGCTCCACCACCCTCCAAGTGAAGTCCACATAAGAAACTATCTGGGCATGCTCCAAAGTGGTCAGGCCGTGAAACCACCAGTCATGGGCTTCCCCCTCCAAGGGCAACGTTGCCATCTTAATGGCTTCCTGCTCCGTCATCTGGTTCAGTTGAAAGTATGTGTCCATCTTTTCAACCCAAGACCTGGCTGTGCACTTGGCAGTGCCATCAAATGTAGGGAAATACATCTTGCCTATAATTCTCTGCAGTTCAAAGTTTTGGGTCCCTTGTCCTCCATACCCCTTATTCCTCTCACTCTGCTTGAGCTTGCAGTAATCTCTGAAGGAGAGGGCTTCTTTGAAATCTTCATCCATCACCTGCCACTCTCTAAAGTAATCCCCCATCTGGGGAGTGTCTTCCTCCCTTGCTGGCTCGTTTTGTGCCATTGGCATGAAAGAGGGTAGTGTAGCCCTATTTGGCACACTAACTGAAGGGCGTTGCGCTGCTGGTGAGGGGTGATCGAAAGGCTGAGAAACCCCAGAAGTTTCTCCACATAAAAACCCTCTAGGTGTGGTCTTGTCTCTGTTCTGTGATTTGATCTCCTCCAACATATCTTTCTGCCCCTTGGCCAAGTCACTCAAGGCCCTCAAGAGGCTATCGAAAGCCATCTCCTCCCTGCTCTTGGGCTCTACCATTTCCTCCTCTTCGGCCACTGCTTTCCCTCTTTCCTCTATATCTAGTGTAATTTTTAACTCCCTTTCTTTGCTCCTGTACCTCTACCTCCGGTAAGAGATGTTCTCCCGGTTTTCTCCTCTCATAGGAAACAAACCCCATAGCTGAGCCAAGAACTAGACTCTGATACCATGGTAGTGTTCCTAAGTAGGAATATGAGTGATATTTTAAACAAATAAACAGTGCAGCAGCATAAAATTAAAAACATGCATTATACATCCATAAAACACTGTAAAAATGGAACTGCTGAGCCATATATTATAAAATCTGAGAGAATAGGTACAATATAAATGAGATGGTGCACCTGGGCTTGTCTCAAGGACAAGTTGGACCAAACCCAAGTGATGGAATAGCTGAGCTGAAGGCTGCCTAGTTGCTGCACCACTCTGCACTGCGTTGTCCTAATAAAATTGTTGTCCTGCTGAACTTCGACCTGCTGGAATATGCCCAAAAACCGCCCAGAAAATTATATGCTTTCAGCCTCAGACTCCTTGGACAAAACCCAGAAAAAACCATAAGGGAATTTATCTAGTTTTGATCTTGGATTTTCGGCCTTCTTGGAGTCTCTTGCCAGCAGCTGCTGCCAAATTCGACTTGCAGGAAACAGCCTACAAATCCCTCTAAAAACACCCCTAGAACGTTGGGTCCACCTGTGCTAACTAACTCCTTGCTCCGTGGATGACTACTCTCCCAAGCACCACGAGTTTGTTGCCAGAGGCCTCTGCGCAATCCCTTTGCCCAAAAATTCGTACTACTGTAACCCCTGACTAGCTGGCTGCAAAACTCAGCGAAATTGTCCTTGCCCAACAGCCTTCCCAGCTCCCGAAACTCCCAGCAAGCTATGGACCCCCTGGCTGGCTCAATCCCCTCCTACGTGTTTCCGGTTGCCCAGGAAATACGCAATGTCCTCTGTGTGGCTAGATGAAGTGTATGTCAATGCTGGAACCCCTGAAATCTCTATGGAACAACCTACCTAGGGCGGGTACGGATAGTCCCCCGAAGTAGAGGTTGAATCTCCCCTGCAGAAAATTCATGGCTAAACAGCGGGTAGACTCGCTAAGCAGCAGAGTGTACAAAGGTAAGTTTGTTTGTAAAATGATCAAGATGCTGCAAAATGAGAGCTCCTTCCTCTTTTATCACCTTGGGCCCCCTTAGCCTCATGTGGGCCCCTCCTTCCACTAATTTGATTCCCCTCCAACTCATATAATGGCCAAGTTCGAATTATTCATGTGGGTGGCCCCCACATTCCACTAGCTGCCAGAAATAAAGTCGAATTCCCTATAGTTCCTAAGTTCTGCATGTGGGGTCCTCTTCCTAAGCCAAAAATGATGCCAACATTGTGTAGTTGCACCCCGTGACTAATACATTTGAAAAGGGACATGACAGGGTTAATTAGGATGCAACCATTGTAGCTCGCTTTTTTCTAACACAGCAATACAATTTTGATGAGTATTGAGAAAGAACGGGATAGAATGATGCTGTTCCTACCAGCAGTTATTCCATCTGTCCGGTTGGCTGAGTCCCAACAGAAATAAGAGAGTATTGCATGTTCCAAGGTCCGAGCATAAGGACCTCCCTCAATTGATGTTGTAACAATTGCATAGACCATGCAATTTTTCGATTCGATCTACCAAGGCATGGACCAGCCCTTCTGATTTTGGATTCTCACTAGGTGGATGATGAGGATGATCACTATACATATTCGACTCAAACCAGCACCAGGGAAAAGGCTGAGGGGCTGGTTTGGTGGAACATCTGATTCATATCCCAATTACTGGATAACCTAGGTGATAAAACCTCCTGTATATATGTAATGTATAGGTTGTAATAGATCATTAAAAATAAAGCAATAATGTTTCTTTATCTCATTCTTTTTTACTTTGTCTAAACAGTGATTTATTTTAGTTAGTTTATTTCTTCCTGCCATTTATAGTCACCTTCATTTTTCCTATTGTAATATGTGCAATACTTTACAGTACTCTTAAGAACGATCCTTCTAGAATGATAATAAAAGTATAAAAGCATATAGTCATATCAAGGGCAATACGATACCTCAAGGCCATCAATAAGACAATGATGAATGAAACCAGACGTATAGTTGTAAAATGTGTATTGTGTTACTGAGCCTTCTGCAGAATGACCATAATTATGCTCTGTTGTGCCATAAAACACCTCACTGGATCCAATCTCTGCAGGAGTCACCCAAGACACAATAATTGCCTTACCCTCATAATCACCTTGAGTTATATGCACCTGTTAAGATACCATGCCATGGTTCCCAGATGGTTAGGTTTGTCAAGTATAACGTTAAAATTCAAGAAACAAACACTCTAGAACCATTCTTTTGTACTATCAAACACATGTACATTATTTGCTAAAACTCTGAATTTAGGGTAATGGTTGCACAAGAATTGAGTGTTATAAAGCAAAGAATTGTATTAGAAGACCTCCATTCAACAATAGTAAACGATTATCGTTAGCCATTACTTAAGTACCACAGTTATATACAAGTAATAACGGAAATAATGCATTACAAGGGTCATGTAATAATTACAAGGCATGCGTTAATTATGCACATATGCATGTGTCATTAGTGTGCATTTGTATCAGGTGTGCTGTTTCATCTATATTGGGAACACATTGAGTCACGAATGTAAATGACACATAATGCACATATGTACAATAATGACATGTGTGAATTAATTAACGGATGTACATGGACATATACACTATTGACACATACATGTGAGCTAATACCCCCGTGTCAGTGATTTTTGTAGATTAGCAAGCTGATGATATTCAATACATAAAGTTTCTTATGTTTGACAACGTTGACAACTAATCTGGCAGCCAACTTTCATTTCTTGGTTCCCACATTAAACCTCCAAGGCAATCTGAAGTATTTAGAATGGCTATGTTTGAGGTTGGACCAAGAATTCTAGTAACACGCTAGTCATAGGTTCACACTTCATTGTAGATAGAAGCCAAAAATAAATAGAATTTGGAAAAAATGAACTACAAACTCCGATAAAATTCAAATAATATCTATCACGTAAGTATTTCCGTTAGTTGAAAAAAAGATATGTATCCAAGATAAGAAAAATAAATCGTCCTAAATACGTTCAACATTTGTAATAACACCCTTAACAATAGAATACAACAGTCCTATTTCCGAGGAAAAAATAGAATACAATAGTCCTAACAATAGCATCAAGTCATACTTTCCGATATATTTGACATAATGAGATGATTGCTGAGAACCAACCTAAGTTCATAACTTGAAGTCTTTGATGACAACGCATAGGACTTTGCCCTCAGCTTAAAATTCTTATATCAATAAACACTTTGTCGATATATTAACTAAATCACATTTTTTTAACTCTACGAGGAAGGACTTTTGGGTTACATTGACAAAGCTATTCCTCCAAAGTTAAGCACACTATACACTTGAATAAAAGAAATATTGTAAAAGATAAAATCATGGTGCACAAATATGACCCTTGTATTCATGCAATGCAGAGATATGTTAGCTCTCCAACATATACCTGTTCTGGAGCATTGTAGCCATTAGGTATTGCAAATGCTGGATAATCAAGGGGCATATCAGTAGATGCCCACTGCGGACGAACATAAGTACTGGTGAGCCCAGCATTTATATCCCTCGAATGAGAAAGCAGCACCATAAATAAGGTCAAAAGCAATTGCAGAAGCCTTGTGAAATCTCTAGAGTATGACATGATTGGCTACCTGTAATATCCATCAAGTGTCAGATTTAGAATCAATGAGCACAAAAATAAATAAATAATTTCATCATGCTGACAATGTTGATAGAAAGTATTTAGCAAAGATGTTAAAAAGACTTGCAACCGAAAAAGAAGTTAGAAATATTGGAGCCTTGAAAAGAAAATGTAGACATCAGCAGGAAAGCTTATGGTGGTGTCTTGCATCTTGGCAACTGGATACGTTTACTAGCTGTCTTGCTTGTTTCCAAATGGGCCAGAATTCTAACATTGGAAAGGATTATGCAGATTTATTCACAGAGAAAACCCAGAGATAAAAAAGTGTCTTCCCTTGTTAACTTGGAACATTTTCCCCTTAGAAAAGTACCAAAGTGGAGTAGGATGGATGACATACAGTTTTATAGAGTAGCAATGACAGCTAATTGCTAAATCAATGATTAGAACTCAAAGTGATAGTGCAGCATGGCAGGTTTAATCCGATTTAGAATTCAAACAGCTAGACAAGAGAATGGAATGACGGCCCAACTAACATTGGCAAATCTGGTTTTTGATGCCACTGATATTTATTATTTGACTAAGGGCTCCTTGGGCCTCCTTGGTTTTGCAGAACATTGGAGGCATGGAAAATACTCTCCAGTCATCTCTCTTGGAATTATCAAGGCCTGTGCAGAGGGTGGGACTTTAGAAGGCATGGCATTTGGTGCTTCAAAAAGGGAATGTTCTCCAGGTTGGCAGTGAAGGAGTTGTGTAAATAGGACTTGATTCAGAGGCATGAAATGTGGGATGTAAATACTGAGTAGCCAGGGTTCATGGATATGGGGTCAAATAAAAGTGTGAGTATCAGGCACTAGGAGTGTGTATCACATATCTATCTTATGTGCCTAACCCAGTAGGTACATCAAGTGAGGCATGCAACAGAGGCAGCTAGCACAGGGAAATGAGCCCAAGAGCACCAGCATGAAGCTTAAAGCACTCGAACATTCAACCACTCAAGCTAGCCCACTGGGATCCCCCTCTCATTCCTAGAATATCTGGATGGAGAGTAGCTCAACCAACAACCACAGTAGCCAATGGAAGCCCAATAGGACTTAGACTCAAACCTTAGGCAGAATAAAACTGGAGAGCTCACAGTGAACAATGAATTCCACCTTTAAACAGTCTACTCAAACCAATTTTGTGAGTGTGTGTATTATTATATATAGTTTTTCATTATAATCACTTGTGAGCTCCTTTAAATTAATCACTTGTGACGTCTCTGAATTTAATCACTTAGGAGTTCTCCAAATATAATTGCTGGAGAGATTGTTCTCTGAATTTGAGGGCAGGAGCTTGGGAAGACTGAAAAGGGAAACCCCTCCCCACTTTGGCAGACTTGCAAGAAAAGATGATGGAGGGTTGCTGAATAAAAATCATGAATAGTAAATGTGAAAATTCCTACACTCGAAGGAACCCCTACTGCAGCAAATCTAAATCTACTTCACTGACTTGAATTTTTAACATACACTAACCAAGTTATTCTTCTGAATACTGAAGCAAATTACTTCTGCAGCCTACACTAATTAAATATTTGATCTCATAAAACAGAAAACAAAGCAAAGAACAAGATACATAGGACACACTCATTTTTGGACACAATAGTCCCCGAAAAAGCCCAATGCGGGAAAACCAATGCAGCAATTCTAAGGGTTTATTATTATGCAAGAGAAATATCTGAATACAAATCTAGGATGCTCTCTGTAACAATCCTTTACAAAGAAAATACTGGCAGAAAATCTGAGTGAATTTTACCTCACTTCACCTAGCAGAATTTCGGCTAATCCAACACAAAACTAGCTAACCCCGGCTATCTATGCGTTGGTTCTGCTTCACCGACTTGAATTTTTAACATACATTAACCAAGTTATTCTTCTGAATACTGAAGCAAATTACTTCTGCAGCCTACACTAATTAAATATTTGATCTCATAAAACAGAAAACAGAGCAAAGAACAAGATACGTAGGACACACTTATTTTTGGACACAATAGTCCCCGAAAAAGCTCAATGCGGGAAAACCAATGCAGCAATTCTAAGGGTTTATTATTATGCAAGAGAAATATCTGAATACAAATCTAGGATGCTCTCTGTAACAATCCTTTACAGAGAAAATACTGGCAGAAAATCTGATTGAATTTTACCTCACTTCACCCAGCGGAATTTTGGCTGATCCAGCACAAGACTGGCTAACCCCGGCTATATATGCGTTGGTTCTGCGTCAGCCCTGCATCACCTTCTTTGCCCTCTGCGTCAGCGCTCCCGGCTATTCCAGGAGTTCTCGACAATTCCGGTTGTTCTGGATTTTGTGTGACAAGCAGCTTTTCGGCTCTGCGCTGGCCCTTTTGCCTCTGCTTCAGGACCGCATGGGCCCAAACTGGCCCAACGTCAGCTCTCCCGACTACTACACTGCCTCTCTGCAAGCTCACTTCGCCTCTTTGTTAGTATTCTCCGTAAGGTCCTTTCGGATTCTCACTAGCCCTCAGCTACAAGATCTCCCAATCGATTTTCCTCCTGAGATCTTCTCACCTCAGAAATTCGATTTCCTCAATCTCTCTGTGTGTGTTTCCAAATGAACCCCAAGCCTCCATTTTATACTTTTCCTGTTGAGTCTTCAACGACCAAGATTAAGTCTCTAATCAACGGCTAAGATTAAAAAATGACTTGATCCATCTTCTAGATCATTCTCATCCATATTTTGATTAATACCCATTAATATTTTAATTTCCCTAAGTTTAGACTTAAGAACTCCATTAAAAATATTAATTATTTTAATAAAATACAATCCGGATGGAATTTCCCCAAATGGTTTTTGGGTTCTTTACAACTCATGTGCCTTAGCCTCTCCACCAATTTTCAAGGCTAGAGCACTTCCGATGCTACCAAAACTAACAGTAAAAATAGTAAAATGACCCTTTCTTATAGAGTTATATGGCCTCTGATTCTAATTACCAAAAATTAGAAAGGAGAAACTTGAGTGCAATTAATTTCTGATTAAATTAAACTCTCGATTATGATTGTAGGGAAAAAAAATTCTAAAGACCAAGCAAGTCACAAAGCATGTGAAAAAAACGTTGAAATGTTGATTTCTGGTAGCATCAGATGTGCTCTATGTCTCAAATTTTGCAGTAAGGCTTGGGCACATGTATTCCAAAGAACCTAGAAAGCGTTTTCGAAAATTCCAACCAGAAAAAATTTTATTAAAATAATCAATTATTTTAATGGGACCCTAAGTCTAAACTTAGGAAAATAAAATAATTAATGGGTATTAATCTAACTGTGGGTGACAGGGCGTAACTTCTAGAAGAAGACGAGGATCAAGCAGAAATGATCTTAGTCATTGATTAGCTTCTAATCTGGGCCATTGAATGTCAACGAGAAAATTATTTAAGGAAACTTGAGGGTCATTTGGAAGACACAGAGAGTTCAGAAGATCGAATTTTTGAAGCAGAGCAGCTGTCGAAAGAGAAATTCAAAATGAGCTTTTGCAGAGAAGAGCAGAGGGAGTTTTGGCTAGAGGATCTTCTCAGGAGCCAAGGATACTCAGTAGAGAGGCAGAGAGACACAGAGGAGGCGGCGCAGAAGGTAGAGAGGGTGACATAGAGCCAGGAAGGGCTCACACAGAGCAGCACAGTAGCTTCTATGATGTTTCTGAGCCAGGAGGGCTAGAAAAGGCTTTTGAGGGAAAATCGATTCCCAGTTGAGCTGACGCAAGGACTTAGAGGCTAACGCGGGGCCCACGTAGGGGCAGCTCAGAAGTAGCTGAAGAACTCGCAATTTAGTTGTTGGATCAGTTGGGACTTGCAGTGTAGAGCGAGGTAATCTCACTAGTTTCTTCTGCTAAGTGATTTTCTTTGTAACTGGATTATCGGGAGGGCATCCAGTAGTTGTATTCAGAAATACTTTAGCTTAATAATAAAAACCCTCAAATCTACTACATCGGTTTTCCCGCATTGGGTTTTTCCAAGGATGTTTGTCCAAAAACAACTGTGTCACTTATGTGCATCTTTCTCTATTGTCAAGTTTCTTGTTTCGGCATATTATTTAATTGTTGTAGGCTGCAGCATATGTATTTTGATGTTTGTCGTAGGAAACTGTAAATAACTTGTTCATGTAAATCTAATAAGTAGAAGAAATATCATCAGTGTTGCAGTAGGAATTCTCGGATTTCAGGAATTTTTACATGGTATCAGAGCAAGTGCAGGTGAAGCAAGAAGAACAGTGCCCGAGAACCCAGCGCTGAGCAGAAAAGGAGGTCGAAAAAGTTGCAGGAGGCAACAGTTCGAATCCCCAAAGGGGTTTCCGCAGTCCTAGCCAAAGGGCTGAATTTCAAGGCAGTCTCTCTCTGAGTGAGTTGACAAAGAGAAGGGCTTCCAAATCGAAATTCTGACGTGGTAGAGGGAGCAGCATCGAAGCCTCAGCGTGAGGAAGAGTTGGTGGGACACAGTTTTTCTGCAGGTCGTTTTGCTGGGTAGAAAGACGTCAAAAGAGAAGAGAAGCGCTGTGAGGGAATTTTTACTTAGAAGACTTCCCACCAAGAAGTTTGTTTTCCTATTGGCTGCACAGCAACTGTAGGAATTTACAGGGTAAGTTCCTCAGACAGAACACCAAAGGACACTGCTCACAAACAGATCACAGATCAATACACCAGTATTCTTGACGTGGTTAAAACCCTCAAAGAGGGAAACAGTCCACGGCCTGAGCCAACGCGGCCATTTCAGGCAATTTATCAATAAAAGAATGAAAATTTACATAAGCTTCTCTCATGAACGGTTACCCTACAAATGACCCTTCATGCTTTTTAAATAGAGGTCATGGACCAATTAGGTGTTAAGCCACAGATCAAGTGTCGGTAATACCGAGGAGAGAATGAACCGTCGGATCACTTCATGTCTAGAACATATCGTGACCGTCGGATTGTAAGTTACAAAAGTACATAGTAAAGAAACACACTTTACCTAACTCTACACTAGACCAAGTTATACTTAATTATTTCCTATGTGTCGAAATATCCTAACATCCCCCCTTCAGAACAACTTGGGATAGGATTGAATGATGTACAAATATGACACAATAGGAGAAGGAAGCAGGCATTAGAGCATATCCCCCCTTAGTGACAACTTCCTGAACTCCAACCATAAACTGAAGTTTAGTAAACGTCGCCTCTGCGAGAACCTTTGTAAAGATGTCTACAACTTGATCATCTGTTGAACAATATTGCACCTCAAGAACATGGTCATGACTGAGCTTTTTGATGAAGTGCATGTGCAGTTCAGTGTGTTTGCTGCGCTGATGTTGGACTGGATCTTTGCATAGTTGAATGGCACTTTCATTATCACACCAAAGTGTAGTCGAATGTTGCTATTGAAAGCCAAACTCTGACAGGATCTGACAAAGCCACAGAGCTTCCTTACTAGCTTCTACGGCACCACGATACTCTACTTCTGCTGAAGAAAGAGAAATGGCACTTTGTTTCTTGCAAGCCCATGTAATAGGTCCTGAACCAAGAGTGAACACATAACCTACAGTAGACTTCCGATTATCAAGGTCACCAACCTAATCAGAATCAATGAAACCAACCAATAGAGGAGATGCTTCTGCGCTGTAATGAATCCCAAACTGAACTGTACCTCGAACATAACGAAGTATTCTTTTAGCTGATTTCCAATTACTTTCATGTGGGTTTTGCATAAACTGAGCAATAAGGCCAACAGCAAAGGAAACGTCAAGATGAGTATGGGTCAAATACAAAAGTTTTCCTAAAAGTTGACAGTATAAAGTAGCATCAACTTCAGGGGAAGTACAAGTAACTGAAAATTTGGCTCCAAACTGAAAGGGATAAGGGGTTGGCTTACAGTCTTCCATGTGAAAATGGCATAGAAGATCACAGGCATACTTGGACTGGGAAAGGGAAATACCTTCCTTAGATTGCAAGACTTGAAGACCAAGAAAATAATGCAAGTGTCCTAAGTCTGTCATTTCAAAATTCTTTTTAAGGCTGGACTTCACATGGTTTATAAGGTTGGGATCACTACCATAAGGATAAGATCATCAACATAAAGAACAAGAATGATAAGAGACTTGCCCACTTTCTTAGTGTAGACAGTATTGTCAGAATGACACCTAGAAAAGCCAGTTTCTAAAAGAAAGCTATCCATTTTGGCATACCAAGTCGGAGGGGCTTGCTTGAGACCATAAAGGGATTTCTTAAGCTGACATACAAGGCTGGAGTCTGTTTGTATAAAGCCAGTAGGTTGTTCCATATAGATTTCTTCATGCAAGAGGCAGATTTAACATCCATCTAATGGACTTCCCATTTGAAAGAGGCAGCAAGAGAAAGAACAAGGCGGATAGAGTTCATTTTTCCAACAGGGGAGAAGGTTTCACTATAGTCAATGACTTCAACTTGTGAAAAACCCTTAGCAACAAGATGAGCTTTATGTTTATCAATTTTTCCATCTGGTCCATACTTGGTTCTGTAAACCCATTTGCATCTAACAAGTTTTCATCCCTATGGAAGAGGAACAAGATCCCATGTATCATTTGCCAATAATGAACGATATTCTTCATTCATAGCTGCATCCCAATCTGGATGGCCTGAAGCTTCTGCAAAGGTGTCAGGATCATAATTCGAAGAAGCTTGAGCCAGTAAAGAAGAGGCTCTATCGAACTGAGAACGTGTACATCGTTGATCTGTAGGATCACCAGCAAGAGCAACTGCTGCATCCCGAGTAGCACGGACCCATTTTGGAAGCTGAGCTGAAGGAGGATTCTATGAAGGTGGGGGAGGATTGTCAACCTCACTGTCATCATCTGAAGAAGAAATATTTTCAGAAGTAGAAGGGATAGAGAGAGGTGGGGCATCCGCCAAACTAAGCTCGTAGACCAATATATTTTCAACAAACTTTACATCTCTTCTAATGATAACATTTTTGGACTTAAGTGGAATAAGTTTATATCCTTTGACATCTTCAAAATATCCAACAAAAATACATTTTTCACTCTTAGGTTCTAAAGCTTTATGTTTCTCATCTGGAATATGGGCCCATGCTTCACTTCCAAAAACACGAAAGTGACTTACATCTGGTTTAATTGAGCTCCATGCTTCTTCTGGAATGATATTCTTTAAAACCTTAGTAGGAGTACGATTTACTATGTAATTTGCACAGTTAACTGCTTCTGCCCAAAAATTAAGATTAAGTCCTTTAGATTGAAGTATACAATTAGCCATTTCCTTTAAGGTGGGATTCTTCCTTTTAGCTACACCATTTTGTTGTGAAGTATATGGAACAGTATGTTGCATTTGAATTCCATTCTCAGTGCAAAAGTTAATGAATTTGTTGTTAACATATTCTCCGCCATTATCAGATCTTAGCTTCAGAATTTGATGTCCAGATTGTTCTTCAACAAAGGCCTTAAAGGCCAAGAACATGTTAAATACTTCACTCTTGAGTTTTTAAGAAGTATACCCAAGTGCGTCTGGAGAAATCATCAATGAAAGTTAAGAAATACTTGTAGCCAAAGAATGAAACAACTGGAAGTGGACCACATAAATCACTATGCACAAGCTGTAAAGGCGTTGAGGCGTGCCAAGAGGCACGTTTTTCAAAACTATCCCGGTGATGTTTTCCAAGTACACATCCGAAACAAACACTATCTCTGCAAGATACCATTGGAAGACCCGTCACCATATTTTCTTTACATATATTCTGAAGGGAGCAATAGTTTAAGTGACCAAATCGCTCATGCCAAAGTTTGCTCACTTCATCATTATGAGCAACAAATACAGAGGGAAGATTTGATGACCCAAAGTTGTTAAACTTATACAACCTTGTAGAATCATCAACAATGCTAGTAGCTAAAATCTATCTATGATCTCTTAAGTCCTTAATTACAACATCGTGAGGTGAAAATTCAACAATTTTCCTTCACCTGAATGAGTTATCTGATATACAGATAGAAGGTTGCAGGATAAGGTTGGAACACATAATACATCATTAAATTGACCATTGTCTAGATGAACAATTCTTGACCCTACAACACTAAGAGATCTATCATCACCAACATATATATTTTTGTTGTTACAATCATTTAAAGAAGAAAACATGACTTTGTTTTTTGCCATGTGATAAGAAGCTACAGAATCAATAAGCCACTCATGAGAATGAGAAGAAGAAGATACATTTAGTGTATAATCAAACCGAGGTACTTGACAACCACATGCAGAAAGTGTTATTCTTGAAAATGAAGTTGAAGTTGAAGAGTGCTCCAAATGAATGTTATGCTTCTTCATTGTTGCTTCCAAGTCCTCCATCTTCTTAAAGAATTTGGATTCTAAGTGGCCATCTCAATTACAAAAGTGGCAATGTCTATCAGTCTTTTTCCCTTTGTTTTTATTTGCCTTATCATTTTGTTGAAACGATTTTTCATTTTGAGACTGAAATTGCTTAGAACCCTTGTTTGGTTTAGGACCATTCTTTTTAGGATACTGCTTCTCAGGATTCTTTGAATTTGGTTGTTGCTAGGCGGCTAAGGCTTTCTTAGAAGAGTTTCCAAGATTAAGAAGACCAAGATGTAAGAGTTTTTCTTGTTCTCTTATTAAGGAATCACAAAAGGCATCAAAAGAGGGGGACTTGTAGTCTTGTCCTTGAGAAATTAATGCTTCTCTAGTAGAACAAAAGGTGGAAACAAACACAAAGTAGGCTGGTCCCAACTTAGTAAGAATGGAATAGATAAGGCTACCATCTTCTTTCTTAACCTTAACACCTTCCAAGAGAAGTCTAAGGGTCTTGAACTCGAACAAAAAATCTTCAATGGAAGAAAAATTATTGGGGCCCAACGTAAACAACTCATTTTCAAGTTGATGGGCTCTAATTTCATTTTTAATTCCAAAAACTTTAGCGAGTTGTTTCATTGCTTCATTAAGGGTATCAAGTTCTGCGATATGGAATCTAAGGTCTGGAGAAATAGACATCCCTATCAACCCACGTGCTTGATCTTGCCTATTTTCCCATTTGGCTGCGTTATCTTCATCTTAAGGTTTGGTTTCCTGGCCTGAGGCTATTCTGTAAAGACCTTTACTTCTAAGTAAATCCACAATCTAGGACCACCATTGGAAGTAGTTGGTGCTGTTAAGAATAACTTAGCATGGACTTTCCATTTTAACATAAACTGAAGTTGTAGACGTTGAATCTAAGTGTTCCAATGGAAAGATCTAGAAAAATTAGACTGATTCAAAAAAAAAGGGCTCTAAAAACGGCTTCCGAATGAAGAAGTTATGGCTTTTTGAAGAAAAGTTGTTGAAGATGCCAATGAAGTGCGTGAATGTGCGGAAATGAATGATAATGTTATATTTAAAAAAATTCGCCCTCATTTCCAAACTTCATCTAATTAGCTCACTTTAAAAAAAAAAAAATTATGTGACTCACTTTTATAAATAAGTGAAAGTAACTTTTACAATGGTACTTTATGAGCTACCCACTAAATTGTAACTTAAATAAAAGATAAAGACACTTTAGAATTATAAATGACTCACTTTTTATAATGGGTGAGAATACTTTTACATAAAGTAACTTTAAGACATAAGTTACATAAGCTTTTTGAAAAAGTAACTCAACAAAAGGAAAGACTTGAACTCAAGACCTCTATTCTCATATGGTAACTTTGGACCAAGTGAGCTAGTTTAAAAGGTTAGTAATTTTTGGAAAAGAAGAAGGGGTTTTTTTTTTTTTTTAGTCACTGAAGCTTTAGAGCGCGTGCTTACTGCAACGGCTATTTTTTGCCTACAAAACAAAAACCACAAAACCCAACACAGACTTATAAAAAAAAAACAAACCTTATGGCTTGAAATTAGCTTTAGCCGGAAATTAAATATTTTCCTCAATGTTTCTGATTTTTCCGAGATCACACTAAGGCGCAGCGGAAAAGAGCATACACATGAGAAAAATCCTTCCTTTATGTTTCTGATTTGCCCATATTGCACAGAGTCGTGGGGCAAAGAGCATACGTAGAAATGAAAAGTATAGATCCGGTAATAAAAAACAGAGAGCTAAATCAACCGAAATAAACAGATAGATGAATAGCTAGAACTGCGAATAAAGATTGTATACCTCCAGATCTTAAAAATGACGTAGTTAGGGCTACCGGAAAACTTTTCGCGTAAAACGAAAGGGATTCCTCATTGGAATAGATGCTCCTAACACAATAGAGCAATCCTCTCGGCCTGAAAGCAGTCAGAAATAGTAGATCTAGGAAACAACAGTCGGATGCAGTTGTACTGGCTTCAGATTTGGATCACCAATGGATGCGGCCCTCAAATAGCTCTGATACCATGTAGGAATTTACAGGGTAAGTTCCTCAGACAAAACACCAAAGAACACTGCTCACAAACAGATCATAGATCAATACACCAATATTCTTGACGTGGTTAAAACCCTCAAAGAGGGAAACAGTGCATGGCCTGAACTAACGCGGCCACTTTAGGCAATTTATTAATAAAAGAATGAAAATTTACATAAGCTTCTCTCATGAACGATTACCCTACAAATGACCCTCCATTCTCTTTAAATAGAGGTCATGGACCAATCGGGTGTTAAGCTACGGATCAAGTGTCGGTAATACCATGGAGAAAATGAACCGTGAGATCACATCATGTCTAGAACATATCGTGACCGTCGAATTGTAAGTTGCAAAAGTACATAGTAGAGTAACACACTTTACCTAACTCTACACTACACCAAGTTATACTTAACTATTTCCTATGTGTCAGAATATCCTAACAACAACAACAAGAAACAGAGAGGAGCAGTTCGACAGTTTTGGTGGCAGAAATGGCAACCAGTGGCTTGAGAGATCAGGACAGGTTGGATGGGGCATCCACCTACGTCATCTGGAAGGCGAGAATAGCATTCCTTCTAAATGAGCATGCTCTTAAGACATATGTCGACAGCGTGGCGGTTATGCCTACAAATGCAGATGCGCTAAAGAAGTAAAAGGCAGAAATGGTGAAGGCAAAGAGAATGATCCTTGACGGAGTGAAGGATCATGTAGTCTTTCACATCGCTAGCAGAGGGACTGCTAAGGAGATGTAAGATGCGTTGTCTACGCTGTATCAGGGCTCTTCCGAGCAGCAGAAGATGTACTTAGAGCAGAAACTGAGATCTACTCAGATGCAAAAGGGGGAGCGTGTGGATCCCTTCCTCACGAAGCTTCAGGAGACTCAAGATGAGTTATCAGTTGTGGGATCTACACCTCAAGATTCCGAGTTGGTTAGACTAGCCCTCAATTCTGTCTCAGATGAGTGGCAAGTCTTTGTCCAGAGTATCCTAGGCAAAGCGACTTTGTCGAATTGGGGTGAGATGTGGGTCGCTCTTAAGCAAAAGGAGCTGAGGAGAGATCTAGTCAAGTGTAAGCTTGACGGAAGCAGCAGCAATGGGTCAAAGCCCAAGGAGGAGGAGGAGAATGCAGCCCTTGCATCAAAGGGGCAACAGGAGCAACGAAGGCAGAAGAAGGACGTCCCAAAGATAAAGTGCTTTAGGTGTGATGAAATGGATCACTACGCAACACAGTGTCCTCTCAGGAAGAAGAACAAAGATGAGAAGCACGATTTGAAGGCTACACCCGTGAAGATCGAGGAGGAGGAGTTCGCAATGACAGTCGAAATACCTCCAGGAGGGAGGTGGGTTGATTTGGAGTTGTAGTTTGAAGAAGCTACAAATGGGCAGGATCCTTCAAGAGCCCACCTCTTGGATCAATACCTTGCTACAAGAGCCTAGTTTTGTGGTAGCAGGATGGACTAGTGTCGGATGGTGTCGAGGAGTGTCGACGAGACAGTTGCAGTGGCTAGGAGCGTCAGAGACTGAACAACGCAGACCAGAGTTGGCATCAGTGCAAATGGCACAAAGCAAAGGTCAGCAGCAGCGCAGAAGATTCAGAGGGTCAGGGCAAAGACTAGCAGCAGTCAAGCTCCAGCATTCACATGGTATAATATGTGAAAATTCTATCACTGCAACATCTGATTTACTTTGCCTGCTTATTTCCAATAAGTTATTTATGAAATTCCTTCAATAAACATTAAAATAAATTATGCTGCAGATATCACACCATAATTCAAAAACAAACACATGCACAAGAATCAACACATTGACACAGTTATTTTGGACAACAATCCCTGGAAAAACCCAATGTGGGAAAACCGGTGCAGCAAGGGAGGATTTTATTATTTAGCAATTCTTTCATACATCAGGGTGCCAAACTAGCTTACCCAACAGAGAGAAAAATTCTCCAGCACTTCTCCCAGTCCTAGCATCAGCCTGGCTAACCTCTGTGCAGCTCCCTGGCACTTTGCATCAGCCCTAGGCCTCTTTGCATCACCCACGCAGGCCCTCTAGTGACTGCGCAGTCTATTGTTGCCTTTGCGTCTGCCTCTTCTGCCTCTATGCTGGTCTTCTGGTGTTGATCCTGACCCTCTGTTCCGTACTTGCTGCCTCCTGCTACTCTCCAGACCACTAGTTCGAATTTCTCAGCTAACCCCACTCTAGAAATCGAACTGACTGGTCTCCCTCAGTGTTTCCTCCAATTGACCCTCAAGCCTCTTCTTATACTTTTCTTGTTGGTCCTTCAACGGCCGAGATAAATCTCTAATCAACACCCAAGATTAATTTTGGCTTGATCCATGACTTTTGGAACTTTCTAACCCAATTTTATATTAATACCCATTAATATTTTATTTTTCCTAAGTTTAGACTTAGGAACTCCAATAAAAATATTAATTATTTTAATATCTCCCAAACCGATTAGAATCTGTGCAAACCATTTCTGGGTCTTGGAGATCTCATGTGCTTTAGCCTCTCCGCCAATTTTCATGACTAGAGCACATCCGATGCTACCCCAAATCAACACTTCCTCTTAGTGAGGACTGTGCTCTAGTAATACTCCACACTGAGCATTACTTTGATCATATGGCATCGGTACATGTGCTGATGCTAAGCCTCCCTGTCCAACATCCTCTGCAATGTTGCATCCTGTACTACAACTCCCTCTGCATCTGTGTTGCTGCTGGTCCTTCTTCCCAACACTACATCTACACTACGAACTCCTACTCATCATGTTGCATCGTGCTACTGCTAGCTTCTGCTGCACTGCAACATCATACCCAATTCTGCTATTGAAATGGATTCTTTATCATCCCCATCTTCTCTCTGAAATAATCAAACTTGGTTCTTCCAAGGGCCTTGGTAAGGATGTCTGCCACCTGTTCTCCTGTAGGAGTGTAGCTCAACTGTACACAGTCTCTGACAAAGTGACAGGATATCAATATGCTTTGACTGATCGTGAAACACTGGATTCTTAGAGAGCTTCATGCAACTCTGATTATCCCACATGATCCTGGTCGCCTCCATTTTTCTTTTGAATAGGTTTACAAGCAGTTTTCTAAGCCATATGGCCTCACACGAAGCTGTGCTTTCCGCCATATATTCCGCCTCAGATGAGCTCAGAGCAACGGACTTCTGTTTCCTACTGCACCAGGAAGTCATTCCTGATCCAATGTTGAAACAGTACCCAGAGGTACTTTTCCGATCCACTGAACTTCCTGCCCAATCTACATCAATAAATCCACTCAATCTGATATCCTTACCCCTAGTGTACAAAGTCCATAGTCGACTATTCCCTGTAAATACCTGAGATCATGTTTGGTTGCTACCCAGTGCGCCCTCTTTGGTTCCACCATGAACTCACTGAGGGTGTTGATAGCATAACAAATGTCTGGCCTGGTTTTGACCAGATACATCAGGGACCCTATGAGCTTCCTGTATAAGGTGGGATCAACATCCTTGTCTTCTGATGCATCAATCTTCTTCCAGTTGGTGATCATTGGAGTATCCATGGGTCTACAGTCCTCCATCCTGAATCTTTTTAGGATTTTTGTAGCATACCTCCCTTGCCCAAGGAAGATCTCTCCCTTTTGCTGCCAAACTTCCAACCCTAGGAAATAATGCATTCGTCCTAAATCCTTCATATCGAATTATATGGCTAGATTCTTCTTGCAGTCCCCAATGAGTCTAGATGATCCTTTCAGAAAGAGATCATCCACATACAATACTAAGATTAGCGGCTCATTCTCTACAAAAAGATAGTAGATATTTGGATCCGCATCACTCTTGACAAATCCCATCTTCTACAAGTAGCCATCGATTCGACCATAGCATGCCCTAGGTGCTTGTTTCAGCCCATACAGGGCTTTCTTCAACCTGCATACAAAGCCCTTCTTCTCGTGTGTCTCAAAGCCCTCTGGTTGTTCAATCTCCCACCCCATCTGTGCTGCAAGAAATATCGCATCCTAATAGATGTATACCTGGCTACCGAGGCGAAGGTTTCCTCGTAGTCAATTCCTTCCTTTTGAACATACCCCTTAGCCACAAACCTGGCCTTATATTTCTCAGCACTGCCATCTGCAGCGTATTTGATCTTGTAGATCCATCTCGAACCTACCACTGATCTGTCTTGAGACCTTGGCACTACCTCCCAGACATCGTTCACCATTATGGAGTTGTACTCCTCTACCATCGCTTCTAGCCAAACCTAATGTTGAGCTGCCTCCAGGAAGCTGGCTGGCTCCCCATCTTGAGCTACTAATGCCTGATATCTATCTGGTTGTTTTCACTCCCTCTTATTGTTTCTTGGCGCACCGATGAGGTCCTCTGCATCTCGCACAATCTGATGAAGTTCCGTACTAGTTCTTCCTCTGCCAGCAGGTGCTTCTACTAGCTCCTCCTCATCATATGAATCTTCCTGATCCGAGGAAGAATTCTTTACTTCCGTTGGTTGAAGAGGTTTAACCAACGACTCCTCTTTTGACTACTCATCGGAAGGCATCTCATAAGATTTTTTGAAAGCCCTGTCCTCCATGAACTTCACATCTCGTCGAACCACTACCTTCCTGCTCCCTAGAAGATAAATTTTGTATGCCTTAGCATTCTTGCTATATCCCACTAGATATCCTTTTTACACAGTTTGATCCAGCTTTTTCCTCTTTTCCTCAGGTACATGGCAATATGCTAAGCTCCCAAATATCCTGAAATGACTAACTTCAGGTATCTTCCCTATGAAAACTTTCTCTGGAGTAATCTTGCCCAATGCCCGATGAGGAGTCCTATTCTGAACACAGACTGTTGTGTTGCATGCTTCTGCCCACAAAAATTTTGGCATATCCTGATCATACATTATGGCCCTAGCTGCTTCTACAATAGTCCTATTCTTCCTTTCTGCTACTCCATTCTGCTCTGAATTATAAGGAGTTGTCCACTCTCTTATGATGCCCTCCTTAGTGCAAAAATCAATGAAGTCCTTATCGACATACTCTCCACCATTATCTGAGCGCAAAACTTTTATTTTTTTCCCAGTCAGATGTTGATTTGGGGTAGCATCAGATGTGCTCTAGCCATGAAAATTAGTGGAAAGCTAAAACACATGAGATCTCCAATACCCAGAAATGGTTTGGGTAGAATCTAACCAGTTTGGGAGATATTAAAATAATTAATATTTTTAACGGAGTCCCTAAGTCTCAACTTAGGGAAAATAAAATATTAATGTGAATTAATATAAAACTGAGTTAGAATGGTCCAAAAGTCATGGATCAAGCCAGATCTAATCTTAATTGTTGATTAGGGACTTAATCTCGGCCGTTGAATTGTCAACAAGAAAAGTATAAGAGGAGGCTTGAGGGTCACTTGGAGAACACGCCGAGTTGATCAAGAATTCAATTTTTTGGGGCAGGGTTTGCTGAGGAAATCGAAGGAGTGATCAGAGTTGCAGCTAAGGGGCAGTGAATACAGAAGCAGAGGCAGAGAGGGTACCGGGAGCATCAGCGCAGAAGTCGGAGAGAGAGGGACGCAGAGCCAGCTAGAGGCCACGCAGAGGCAGCGAAAAGCCACGCAGAGGCAGCCAGGAGCTACGCAGTGCTTGAGAAGAGCCAACATGGGTGACGCAGAGGCTCCAGAGGCTGACGCAGGGCTAGTTGGGCTGACGTTGGGTTGACATTGGGCCATAAAGGCTGACGCAATCCTTAGAGGCAGAAGCTGGGAGATTTCATGGGGCAGGTTGGAGCTAAGAGTTGTGGGATTGTTCATCCGGGGTTTTCAGCCGAAATATTTGTCTCCGAATACGAGGTACTACTGCCGAGAGCATTCTCTGTTGGGTGAGCCATTTCTGGCAACCAGATTGTATTCTGAAACTGCTTAATAATAAAACCCTCAAATAGTTGCACCGGTTTTCCCGCACTGGGTTTTTCCGGGGACATTAGTCCAAAAATAACGGTGTCACTTGTGTGCTTGTTTTTCCTTCAGTTGATGATTGTATGTGTTGAGCATGTACTTGTATTTATTTTCAGTATTTACATGGTAAATAACTGGTTAATTAACATAACAAGTAGGAAGAAATAAATCAGAAAGTACATGAAGGATTTCTAACAGTTAGACTTAGAAATTCCAACATCAGATTCTCCACCAGAGCCTTGAACTCTTTGAATCGACAGAAAACCTTGTCCTTGGTTTTCAGAAAATAAATCTAAGTTTTCCTTGAGTGATCATCAATGAAGGTAAGGAAGTACTCAACACCACTCAAAGCTTCAGTGGACATAGGTCCACTGATATCTGAGTGCATCAATCCTAGTACACTCTTGGCCTTGTGTTTACTTCTAGGAAATGTTGCCTTGGCATACTTTCCTAGAGCACATCCTCTGCATACATCATCTCGTTCCGTACTGAGATCCGAAACTCCTGTTACAGTGCTCTTGAGAATTCTCAGAGCCCCATGGTGCAAATGTCCCATTCTTCTGTGCCATAGTTCGTTCAAGTCCTTGTCTCCATGACTGCCTATTAGTGCCATTAGTGATTCTAGTTGTAATCTGTATAACCTGTTACTTTTGATCCCGATCTGCACTTTCTTTTTCCAGCTCGAGTGTTTGACGTACACTTTCTCATTGATGAAGAAGACGTCATAGCCCTTGCCTTGAAGTTGCGACATGGACAGTAAGTTCGTCCCCAATCCTGGTACATGCAGTACATTGGTAGCACGGAACCGTTCTCCCGATTATGTTTGAAAAACTATGATACCCCTCCTTATTGGAGTACACTTTACCTTGTTCCTCATGGTGATCTGAAAACTCATCTTCTCTTCTCGATAGTCTGAGAAACATTCCCTGATTCCCATCATATGCCAAGAGGTTCCACTGTCTATATACCATACTTCTGATGATGCGGAACTAGTCATCCAAGCCACTTCTTGTTCCAGCCTGAAAGTCAACATAGAGAAATCGAAATCGCTTTCTATTGTGCAAATTTCTAAAAATCTGTGTGAGTCTCCTGATGTGGATGCCTCCGCATCATAGTCTCGACCCATAACTGATTTTCCCTTCCTATCTCTAATTACTTGCTTAAAAATATTAATTATTTTAATATCTCCCAAACCGGTTAGAATCCGCCCAAACCATTTCTGGGTCTTGGAGATCTCATGTGCTTTAGCCTCTCCACCAATTTTCATGGCTAGAGCACATCCAATGCTACCCCAAATCAACATAATATTGAACACAGTTAGTTTAGTAAATTGGAATGTTTTTCCATTGTTGATGCAGTAGCAGCAGTAGTTTGCATTGCAGAGGCAGTTGGCAGTGGCAGTGCCAGCAATAGCACAGACGCAGAAATTGAAAGGGAGTTGCAGTAGGGATGCAGCATTGACAGTGGTTGGGTCAACAGCAGTACAGATGCATCATTTGTACAGTGGTTGATGGAAAACATGTCGGACATCAACAATGTAGAGGACGATGTTATGAAGTTAGGGTGATGCTTCAGTGGGAAGCATTGCTAGAGCACATTCCTCACTAAGAGGGAGTGTTGATTTCTGGTAGCATCGGATGTGCTCTAAGTTTCAAATTTTGCAGGGAGGCTAGGCACATGTATTCCAATGAACACAGAAAGAGTTTTGGGAAATTCCACACAAAAACAGTAATTAATTATTTTTAATGCGACCCTAAGTCTAAACTTAGGAAAATAAAATAATTAATGGGTATTAATCTAATTGTGGATGTAAATTCTAGAAGAAGACGAGGATCAAGCAGAAATGATCTTAGCCATTGATTTTTTCTAATATGGGCCATTGAATGTCAACAAGGAGATTATTTAAGGAATCTTGAGGGTCATTTGGAAGACACACAAAGAAGTCAGAAGATCGAATTTCTTAAGCAGAGTAGCTGTCAGAAGAACAATTCGAAGTGAGCTTTTGCAGAGAGGGATAGAGGGAGTTTTGGCTAGAAGATCTTCTCCAAAGCCAAGGATACTCAACAGAGAGGCAGATAGACACATAGAGGAGGCAACGCAGAGGGCAGAGAGGGTGACATAGAGCCAAGAAGGGCTCACGCAGGCCCCACGTAGAGCAACGCAGTAGCTTCCAGCGCAAAGGTCCAAATTCGCTAAGGAAGCTGACGTTTCTAAGCTGGAAGGGTTGGAAAAGGCTTCTCGGGGCAAATCGATTCCCAGTTGAGCTGACGCAGGGCCCACGCAGGGGCAGTGCAGAAGTAGCCGGGGAACTCGAAATTCAGCTGCCAAATCAGCCAAGACTTGCAGTGTAGAGTGAGGTAATCTCACTAGTTTCTTCTGCTAAGTCGGTTTCTCTGTAACTGGATTGTCGGGAGGGCATCCAGTAGTTGTATTCAGAAATACTTCAGCTTAATATTAAAAACCCTCAAATCTGCTGCACCGGTTTTCCCGCGTTGGGTTTTTCCGAGGACGTTTGTCCAAAAACAACTGTCACTTGTGTGTATCTTTCTCTATTGTTCAATTCTTGTTTCAGCATATTATTTAATTGGTGTAGGCTGCAGTGTATGTATTTCGATGTTTGCCGTAGGAAACTGCAAATAAATTGTTCATGTAAATCTAACAAGTAGAAAATATCATCAATGTCGCGTAGGAATTCCTGGGTTTAAGGAATTTTCACATGAAACACACATGCACACATGTTAAAATTGGCAACTAGGGCCAAAATTCCACTTTGGACATCTCATTTGATGGATATGATTATTGCATTAAATTCCTTTTTTCGAGAGGACCAAAATCGACCTAAAGATCACTAAATTTGGGCAAGGAGAAATGTGTTTTTGAATTAAAGCCCTCACATGTGTAAATGTCAAGGTCGGCTTGGGGTAAAATAATCTAGTGGAACCCCTCTCCATCTCCTATAAAAGGAAGTGTCCTCCCACCTTATTTGCATTATCCAAAAAGGTGAATGAATCTCATCTGAGGCAGCCGAGTTCAAGAGGAGGACAGGTGTGTTTGGGACTACGTTTTGGTTTGTTTTTGTCTCAGATCAGGTCCAAGTTTGAGCAGAGAGGAAGCCGCATTTGTTAAGGGCTATTTGATGGTGTTTTGGGCATACTTTTGTGTGGGTCTTCTCCTCAACTGTAAGCTGCATTGCTGACAAATCGGTACAAGTAGGCCTCAGTGCTAATATTCCTTGAAACAAAAGGTTGAGAGGCTAGTTGGTATCACAGCTAGGCTACAAGCCTAGTCTCCTTGGATTGGGTGGACCGAAAGACTTATTTGGGGTTGGCATTAGCTCAGAACAGCTGATAGATGTGGACAGAACTTAGTGGAGAGAAGTCATTTCCTTGAAAGCAGATCTGGAGGCGAGTAGAAGAGTTGTAGTACTATGGAATAAAACCTAACCAGGATACAGACTGTTGTCAAAGGAAACCGAGCTCAAGAGAAATTGTTTTGTTGATGCTTTGATTACCGTTGACCACTGCTTAGGGCAGAGTTTGTTTGAAGGCAGAATTGCAGACTTGATTGGGCAGTGTCTTTGGCATTTGGACAGTGGTACTGATCTTCATATTGGCAAGTCAATTTTGACTTTTATTGTACTCTCTCTCTCTCTCTTTCTCTGTTGAACATTTGATAATAATAATAAGAAGAATTGATCAAGGGCTTTCCCCACCTTGGGATTTTTTTCCCTGGCTTGAGCCAATTCCTGTGTTCTTTTGTCTTGGCTTGTCTTCTGCATTTATCGTCTATATTTTTTCTTCAATTACTGTCAATGTTATAATGGTTTATGTGATTGCTAATGGAAATAAAATTGGAGTTGTAAATGGGCTAATATGGAACATTGAAGTAATTGTCCTAAGCAAAGAACATGTTAACAAAATTTAACATGGTTTCAGAGCTCAGGTGAGGACAAGCCCAAGCGAGAGAGAATGCAATCACAAAGAAGATTTTGAGGTTCGACATCTAATCTCTGCAATTTATCAGAAGGGACTAGCAAAGAATATTCTAACAATTCGATCTCCTTTTCTAAGGTCTGGTATGATGTTTTTGAATTCAATTATGTAGTAAGAAGGGTCAATTCCATTCAATCTTTAAAGCAGCAAGGGCTTGAGTTACAGGAGTGTTTTAGCCCTCTAGAGTGAAGATTTATCATTACAGCTTAGCTTATTGTTGACCACTGGAGTGGCACCTGATGATTATATGAAGACTCCATGCCCAAGGATGATCCATAGGATACTTGTACCATCAGATATCATCAGTCAACAGATTTTTTTAACTATACTTCTATCTTCTCATCATCTTTCTGTACCCAAATTCCACACCCTGTGGGTAATTGTAATAAGTGATACTCGTAATGATCAATTTTTGAGTCTGTAACAGACCTAGGATGTTGGGACTTGATCAGCGAACGAGTACACCTTGGAGTGTTTTTTTTTATCTGGTTAATTATCCCTTCTGTTTCAGAGGCAAATAATTTTCTCGGTTTTTTCACTCACGTTTTACCCCAAAGCCAGGGAGACGGTTTGAAAGTTGAGCCCCTAACACATCTGAGTGTCTAGAGTCGATGTATATTACCATACTTAATCACACACAAAATTTCGTGGAATTTGGTTAGGTCTAAGTAGTTATTTTTTAATTTTTTAGATTTTCCGCACTACAGAAATTGCTAAAAAAATTATACTTGTAATGTAATAAGTGATGTCTAGAGAAGTTGTATGGGGTATGAGTAATGAAATTTGCACCTCTCACCCTCAACGTTCTACGATGACACACTTTGATGGGTTAAAAATGTGTTTTGAACCCTCAAAACCCATTTTTTCTAAGTTTAGTGGGAAATCTAACAATTAATTAAGCGAGAAATAAATGGAAAAAAATAAATATCCACACATGCTAAATGTTGTGGAAAAGATGTGGAAAATTATGGGGGAGTTAAAGTGAAGTCCCAAGGCAATGTGGACTCCTAAAATCAAGGAAAGGACATGTGCTCAAATAAAATAGAGTTTATGGCATTAAAGGAGAAAGTTGTTTACTTAAAAATTTGAATTTGTGAAGTTAATGCACATTTGGAAGGATTTGGAAGAATATTTGGTGGAGATTTTTGTGGGAAATTATCCCCACATGGGCTACCAGCCATATACACTTCTCATTCTATCATAAAACTTGAATTTGGCACATAAGGGAAGAAGAAAATGATGTCCACTTGCCAGAATTTGATTTTTGCACTTGGCATTGGAGCTCCATTCAACAAATTCGAATTTCTCATTGGGATTGTCACCCCATGCCACTTGTTTAATCACTTCTACATTGGAATTGGCTCCAATGCCATTTTTCATTGTCATTCTTCATTGGGATTTTCTCCCAACTCTCTATATAATAGAGCCATGAGCTCTCATATTGTATCATGTAATAAGCTATTGGGCTTGAGGAAACTCTGCCATTTTGTACTTGCATACTTTCTTAATACAATCAAGACTTTGGGGCTATCTGGATAGTGTTCTCTTAGCGTTATGAGGTATGTCCTTTCATACTAATGCTATTGTGTTTAATTTCTTTCGCGTGTTGAATAAATATTAGTTTATGCTTGTCATCTTGCTTGGATTGATGTGTGCAAGCTATCTTGCACATATCGTTGATTTAGAGTAATATTCTAGGGATAAGCTTGCCAATTCATTTTAGGAGGAATGTTTGGTTTATCTTATTCATTATATTGCTCTAATCTTGTGCAAACTAATACATGTTCAAGTGTGTAGGAAAGATCTTTTGTATTGTGTGCAGAAACCCATATGGAAGTGGAAGAAGTCTCAATTAGATCAACTCACTCCTAGAATCACCGCAATCCAAGACTCAGCCATTTTTTCACTCCAAGATTTCCATCCAACAAAGAGAAAAATGGGGTCTTCTTAGTCTATAGCTACTTGATCATCCATTTAAAATTCAAAATACTTCTTTGGTTCTAGTTCTTTCAAAGTTATATCTCATATTCAAGAGTTATTTCTAAAGCTAGGCAAGAATGCGGGTTCACTCCCATTACTTGAGCTAATACTTTGTAAAATAAATTCTAAGTTTAGTTTTGGTTTCTTTTTCCTAATTTCACACTGACAATTGATAATTTTTTTGTGTTTTGCAACCCATGGGCTTGAGCATTGGGCAACAAGGAGCTTGAGTAGAAGCTTTGGAAAACTACTCACTCGTGTGTATGCAAGACCCCCTCACGTTGTCCAAAGACTGATTTCTAGGGAGGCCATAAGCACTTGGGAGAGAGTTGCAAACTCATCTAGGCCGTGGGCCTTTTGAGCCTTGTGAATCTCTTTTGGAGAGTTTTTTTCATCTTCAAGTTTGTTGTTGTTGTATTTTTGGGGAGAGAGTCTAGCTTTGTTAGTCTCATCTTTGTAAAGATCTCTCTCATATTGTGGGCTACCCTCTTAAAAACATTTTTACCCACTTTAAAACACTAATAAAAGATAATAAAAAAATTGTTGAAGGGAGCTTGGGGATTTTCTCATGGCATCCCCCTTCCTCATTTAGAGGAAGGATTCTTGTGGGTGGCCTAATCTTGCTTTTAGTTTTTCTTAGCTTTTTAGCTTTTAATTTCATATTATGCATGCTTAAAATCAACACATTTCACTCCACATGCAAAATTTTACTAATATTGTATTTATATTTCCACATGCATACGCTTTCAAGTTTTGCAAACTATTCCTTTTTGAAGCATTAGTTTAATTTGGGGAATTGACACAATTTACACTTCATTTAGACATTTTAGTATAGGAAGGCCCCAAGCCTCACTAAAACTTACCTCCAACTTAAGTTGGTTGAATAGACTTTTAGGAACCCTCTACCTCTATTGACTCCTCATTGTGAAATCCAAATATTTGGGTGAGGATGAGGTTTGAGGACTAGAGTTCAATTGTAACTTTGGCTTAACACTAATTAATAAAATAACTCATTACATCACATTTGCTTTGTTTGCAAAGTTCTTATATTTCTTGCTATATTGATGGTTTAAAGTCTCACATGCAAATCTTATTTCAAGAGGCACTTTGGATGCAAGCATTGTAATCTCTTTTAATTTTGCAACAAGTTTAATTTTATTGTCCTTGGAAATTGGCTTATCTTTTGGTTTAATTGCATATCGTCATGAATGGTCGATTTCACTTTCAAGTACTATTATTTTGGGTTGCAAACTTAATTGCATGTTGTCATCTTGGTCTAACATTTGAGTTTTTTTGTATCCTTTTGAGCAAGATAGTTTCCATGCTTTGATTTGTAGACTTATTCATCCTGAAACCATTTATAACATCTTGTGCTAACAGTTTATTGTTTCACTTTTCAGGGTTATTTTGGCCTTCCATTTGAAAGCATTTCACTTCATTCTAAGCAAATACAATTTCACTTCTTAAAGAACAATACTTTGAAGGCACTCGTTGTTTATGCATTTCATGCTTATCTTATGTATTTATGGTTATTGCTCATATCAGTTTTGCTTATAAATCTTAAAGAAATAATCTGTTTAACTCTAACAATTCTCCTAGAAACTCACATCTTTTTTAACTTAAATTTTCATTAGGGACCACCCCCCTTAGCTAACCTAGGAGAAACGGAGAGATTCGGGATAAGTGTGACAGCCCCTTCTCTGAGTTCCCTACCACCAACTACACATTGTGGGGTTGAAGGTTTTTCTCACTGACTTGTAGGTAAGTGTAGGCGGCAGGGTCAACACTTATCAAGACAAATGGCTTGCATATTATCTGAGGTTTGTATTATTGTCCATGGTTTGTCTTGCAGATCCACAACTTGCATTGTCACACATTTGATGGATCGCATTTTATTATCTCTAGCCCGCTTGGTATTCAGAGGCATCACTACAGGAAGTGATTCATTTCCACAGAGGCAAAGCTACAGGCATTGCTATATTTGGCATCGTTGTATTAGCAATGCCTTGTTATACCTCTGTCCACAGTGACATCAATATATTCATTCTACTATGTTCTGTGGCTCATCATAGTGGATCACGACAATGGCGTTACAGTGACTCACTATGTCTACACAATGTCTTGATACGTATCTTCTCAAGAAGTCTGCTCAAACCCCATGATTCGATTCTTTGTTGTCCTTAAGGCTCGTATTCTTTATGGTGCAGATTAATTTCTCTAAGGTATGGCTTATCTATGTCTTGCATGTATACTCCAGACCTGCACTCTAGACTCTGTGAATGGCAATATTTTGTGCCTCATAATTATTGTGATTCATATTATGATCAATGGTCTTCATCGCATTATATATATATATATATATATAGATATATCAAACATGAAACAGTGACCTATATTGGCCATGAAAAGATGGATGAGGTATTATATATTAGTGACGTATATGACACATGGACAGTAATACTCAGAAAACTCATGACAGTGACTACAATTCTGGACAGTGATCTATTTGACTGTAGCCTCGTGGTATAACAGTAATTCTGATCGTGGTATAACAGTAATTCTGATGTCAGTGAGTTTCCTAGATGAGGACAGTAAGATATATGGAGATTAATGCCATGATAAGAATATATGCTGATAGTATAAGTCTTGCACTTCCTGCAGTGACCTGATCAACTCATATATATATATATATATATATATATATATATATATATATATAATTCAAACTGCTTATATCAGTCAAGCCAACCTGCAGGGATTTTTTATTTACAGTGGATACATTGAGATCCTAGATATAGACTCAGTAAAGTTTTGGTCACAAGCATCAAGCAGTGGAAGCATTTGATTTATGCAAAGTCAATCCTCTCTCAGTTTTGAGAAGAATTAGTCTCCTTGAAATCTTCTATACTGAGCGGCAGTTGTTTTGGAATGATCTCATGGGAGGATTTCTACACTCTGGTTGAAGAAGGACTATGAAGATTCTTTACTCTCTGATCTGAAGCAAGCTTCTTAGAAGCTTGTTATTGCAGTTGCCTCGTGGAAAGTCTCACGTCTTGCATGAGAAGCTCATGATTGAAAGCTAGATGATCACGTGAAGCAAAGCTTCAGAGGGAGCTATAGAATCCCTAGCAGTGTGACCTAATGACTCCTCTTGCCCGATGTTTATTGATGAAGGCAAGTCATGACAGCTAATTACGATTATGATGACTCTGATGATGCCTTGATATCTCCTTGTTACTTGTAAGGCTCCACAGAAGCTGCATGTTTATGACTGATGACTTTGGCACATGGACCTAAGAGTCCATAGCAGGAAAAGGGGAAATTCACGGATGGCTCGATGATTGTGTTTTGGCAAGGTCTCTTTCAAAGGGAGTTATGAACCAACCATGTTAATTGGATTGTAAAGATGCAGCTATTGATTGATGACCCTCTCATTTATCAAAGTAAGAGAGAGTTGACTTTTAAAAGTCAAGATGGAAAACCTAGCCTTGATACACTGCACTTAAAGGTCTGATGAGATGGAAAAGTTGTTGATCCTTAGCATTCTTGATAAACTCCTATCAAGATTCCAAGTCGATCTATAGATGAGCCTCTCATATAGTTAGTTGCTTGTTGAAATATCTTTGTGATTCTATGATCTATGGCTGAAAATACACTGTCGGAATCTAAGATCCCATGGATGTTGGCTCGGGTGGCAATGTGATCTAGTGCTATATTTCTTGATTTTGTTGCTCTAGGAGCATCATTGAGGCTAAATGTATAAAGCAGCATGTATGGCTTATGATAAAGGTAGTTGGTTGAGGAAGCTCTTCAGTGAAATATTTAACCACCATTGTATATTGCGATATTCTTGAGTGGGATTCATTTTTCAAAGAATCCATGTTCCATGTCAGCTCCAAGTATTGGATACCACTTTATTTTGATATGATACATTGGAAAGCTACCAAACTCCATCATTGTTGATTACTATCATATCCTCTTGATGAGGTCAAGATTATTAGAAAGGCAGGGATTCTTCAAAGGACCCTTCCATGAGGGTCATGCTTGAGTTGGACATTGAGCTCTGGGAGCTCCTAGGGGGCCTAGGGTACTTCTTGATGCTATGAGCAACCATAGGGTGAGTGGTTCACCTTCCCCTATTGGTACACTAGGTAAAGGGTGAGTGGTTCACCTTCCCCTGTAATACCTCATGATAATATATGACACATAGGGTGAGTGGTTCACCTTCCCCTATGATGGTTGTCATGTGTAAGGTGAGTGGTTCACCTTCCCCTATGATGGTTGTCATCTGTAAGGTGAGTGGTTCACCTTCCCCTACAATTGATGAGATATGCATATGATGAGGGGTTCACCTTCTCCTATGGCACATGAGCAGGATGAGTGGTTCACCTTCTCTTGTGGATACCCCAATGAGAGATGCATATAGGCATTTGCTTGTTGCCACATGTGGACATGTTGGTGGATGTGGTTCATCCTTTCCCCACATGTAGGATCCTCATTCCCTACAATCGATGGTTGACATGTCAGTGGGATGCGGTTCATCCTTTCCCCACGTGTAGGATCCTTCCTACGATTGTTGGTTGGCATACATGTAGGACGTGGTTCATCCTTTCCCTACTCTCGGTGGTTTGCAAGCGCTTAGGGTGTGGTTTATCCTTTCCCTATGATGGTTATGACATGTGACTGTAGGATGTGGTTCAACCTTTCGCTACGTGTGGTTGTGAGCAGGATGTGATTTATTATTTCCCTGTTGTTGCCCCAACATCATCCTACCCATGTAGTCTGGGATGCATGGGAAGTACCTCTCATCTGGCCAATGAGTCGGGAAAACTGGATAGGGACCATACATACAGATGGACGCAACATGTACTGTCATACTCTCTATGTCTAGGATGCATGACGTTCAACCAACTTGATCACTTGGGATCAAGTTTGATTGGGGTTCAACCCCTGGTTATGTGGACTGGCTATTGTCAGTGGAGAGTGGCAAGGACTTGTGACTCACTCTTGATCGATTCCTCTTCATTATCTATATCAGTGTTCAGCAGAGGTGACATGAGATGCAGAGATGGCTCATGATGGCATGATGAATTGGCAGGTGGAATTCTCCCTAGTTGAGAGGGAGTGTTAAAATTGGCAACTAGGGCCAAAATTCCACTTTGGACGTCTCATTTGATGGAGTTGATTATTGCATTAAATTCCTTTTTTCGAGAGGACTAAAATCGACCTAAAAATCACTAAAGTTGGACAAGGAGAAATGTGTTTTTGAATTAAGGCCTCACATGTGTAAATTGTCAAGGTCAGCTTGGGGTAAAATAATCTAGTGGAACCCCTCTCCATCTCCTATAAAAGGAAGTGTTTTCCAACCTTATTTGTATTATCCAAAAAGGTGAATGAATCTCATCTGAGGCAACCGAGTTCAAGAGTAGGAGGACGAGCATGTTTGGGACTGCGTTTTGGCTTGTTTTTGTCTCAGATCAGGTCTGAGTTTGAGCAAAGAGGAAGTTGCATTTGTTAAGGGTTATTTGATGGCGTTTTGGGCATACTTTTGTGTGGGTCTTCTCCTCAATTGTAAGCCACATTCCTGACAGATTGGTAAAGGTAGGCCTCAGTGCTAATATTCCTTGAAACAGAAGGCCGAGAGGCTGGTTGGTATCACAGCTAGGCTGCGGGCCTAGTCTCCTTGGATCAGGTGGACCGAAAGACTTATTTGGGGTTGGCATTAGCTCAGAACAGCTGATAGATGTGGACAGAACTTAGCGAAGAGAAATCGTTGCCTTGAAAGGAGATCTGAAGGTGAGTAGAAGAGTTGTAGCAGTGTAGAATAAACCTAACCAGGATTGAGACTGTTGTCAAAGGAAACCGAGCACAAGAGAAATTGTTTTGCTGATGCTTTGACTAAAGTTGACCACTGGTTATGGAAAAGTTTGTTTGAAGGCAGAATTGCAAACTTGATTGGGCAGTTTCTTTGGCATTTGGACAGTGGTACTGATCTTCATATTGGCAAGTCAATTTTGACTTTGATTGTACTCTCTCTTTCTCTGTTGAACATTTGATAATAATAAGAAGAAGAATTGATCAAGGGTTTTCCCCATCTTGGGGTTTTTTTCCCTGGCTTGAGCCAATTCCTGTGTTCTGTTGTCTTGGCTTGTCTTCTACATTTATTGTCTATGTTCTATCTTCAATTACTGTCAAGGTGATAATGGTTTATGTGATTGCTAATGGAAATAATTTGGAATTGTAAATGGGCTAATATGGAACACTGAAATAATTGTCCTAAGCAAAGAACATGTTAACAAAATTTAACAACACGTTATTAACATCTAGATGAAGAATCTAGATATATTATTATATGTACAATAATATATATATAAAGTATAAACATTACATGTGTCATGTATTATTGCTCTTATATTAATTATATTATATTACAATATATATTATAGATAATTATATTATATTAGATATTTTAACTATTCTTTAGTTGTTTCACATGTGTTTGTAGTTGAAATAGACATATATTATGACTTTTTACATTATAGCTATAGATTGAATATTGTATACATAATAACTCGTTTTAGAATAAATTGTATTACATTATATATTTGTAGGTATAATATGTTAAAGATTTATATTATATATTTTGTTTATAACAAATAATGCATACAAGGGGTGGAAGGTGCAAAGGGGATCATATATAATCCTAAAGGAAAATTTGAAGTAGATTTCACTTGCAAATTAGGTATTGTCCTCAACAACAAGGCAAAGGCAATGACAGCATATCAAGGATTACAATTGCTCAAGGATCATGGGGTGTATTACCCCTCGTGTTGTATGAGTATATTTCCATATGCCTATGATTGATATCCATTGGCTTTGAGCAGATGCGGGGGATATATCTATGGAGGCGCACACTTTCCCTGGCAATATTGTGACAACCAAATCTAGTTCACCAATTAGATATCCAAAATATTTGCATTCTGGAATATAAAGATATCCATTTAGGATAAAAATAATAATATATAAATGAATGAGTAAGAATGAAATGATGATTACAAATAAGGGCCCCATATATATACCTAAGCAAGAATGTCCTTTCATTAAGAGTCATGTCATGTAAGAAACATCCTTTCATTATTATTATTTATTACTTACTAAAAATTATTTAATGATATTTATATTTATATATATTTTTATTTGTTATAATTACCCTTCTAGGAATTATTCTAGACAACAATCATTAAATTAAAGGTGGCATGTGTTTGGAATCTAATTGAGCATCTTCGGACCATATTGACCCTCTAGACTTAGCCATGGATTCTTTGAGCTCATTACCTCATCTCTCCCAAAGCACTATTTTATTGAACATTATTGTTAAACCCCATATAAGTCCCATGTTAATGCTAAAACCCCTTATTAAGCCCTAGATATCGAGTTATTACATTTTTATTGTTATGTCGGCTAGAACCTTTTCTTCTACCATTTCTTTATATACTAACAAAACCTAGCCTTAGAATCATCAAATCGTGTCTTATATGTTGTCTTCATTGTACAAGGAGGTTCCCCCTTGAAGTGGATTGTAATTATTACCTTCCTATCATTTTTAAGGCGTGTGGTTCATAGCACTTGGTATTAGAGCATACAAACCTAGGGTTTTGCTGCTTCAAACAAGTCATATTGGCAATATCACTATAACTTGTTTTGGGTATGTTTAAGATAGTGAAATTTTAAGCAAATTGAGAAGAGATCTCGAGGAAGCTCTCGCTAAAATTTTAGATTCGGGTTCAGTATAATTTCAAAGATATACTCTATGTAATTTAGGGTTTGTGAATAGTCCTAAACCCAATTTCAAATCAACCATCTGGAATTTTCGCTATAATTTTTTTAAGAGATGTCTCTGTTGACCACTACGTGTCAACGACCCATAGTAATACACCCCATTTTTTCGCAAAAGGAATAGCGTCTGATCGACGAGTCTGTGTCGTACAACTATCATCATCAGCGTCACTTCTAAGATGTTATGTAAACCCTTTCTGCATGTGTATAATGTAAATAATCTCAGCAGATCTGTGTCGTGTATGTAATTGCCTAGGTAAACCTACTTTTCTGATGACGATCTACATTCCGGGAGGTTTTTTGTCTCACTGATCCATTCTCGGCTGGTCGGCAGAGTTTTCCGTCAATCTTACCCCAAAGCCGGAATGGATTTTGTCACTGGAATCTTAGGCGAGTTCTAGTGTTCTAGATCGAGTCTATGTAAAAGTAATTTTGGAATAATTCTAACTATTTGGTTAGGTTATTTTATTACAAATTACTTGGTCTGCTGGATTATATTTGTGTCGCAGAAATGGGTAGACTGTGAGGGTCTTTTTCAAATGAGTTTTCCCCCTTATGATGTAAAGTGTCTTGAGAGTTGGAAAAAATAATTTATCCCCTCATAGGTTAATTAATTAAATTTTCTGGCCAAAAAATTAATTAAAATCTTAAGCCAGAAATTTAATTAATTCTAGGTCCTAGGTAAATTTAAATTCTCCAAAGGCAAAATTCATCGATCCTTAAAATTTAAATTTTAAAAGGTCTCGGGATTAAGGTAAATTAATTATTTTACTAAATTTTAAGCCTTTGGTCCCTGGGGTTAAGTCAAAGTACAAATTTTGAAGAAATTAATTCAAAAATTTAATTTTTGAATTAATTAAAATGCATTTAATTGAAAAATTCGAATTACCTCAAGAATTTAAAATTTAGACGGATGGGATTAAAAGAAATATTGATCCTCATCAACAGTAGAGATTGTTTTGACAAGGATCACTCGAACTAGCCATTGGAGGATTTATCTTTAAATAGGAAGTCATTTGTCAGTCAATTCATCCGATCTCTAGATCGTGTACTAAGCTCTCAAGCTCGCTTGTATACTTTTTTGAATTAATGCAAAATTCTTTGGGGTTTCAATGTGCTGTAGTGTTCCTCTTCATGAATTTATGGTAACATTGTTTTAATTTCTGCTTAATATTATGTGAAAACTATCAATCAATAGCTTTCTTAGAATAATCTGAATACAGGGATCTTATTCAGTTTGTTGGGTCTAGGGTAGCATTTTTAATTTCGATTGAAGTAGCAGATATCTCTATTTCTTCATAATTTTATTGTTGTTCTATTTCTCTACTTGATTGGATGGTTGATCTAGTGTTTGCAAAAGATCTCTCAAGTTCTCATTGAGCGTTTGGGGATAGTCTTCCGTAGGACCAGCCAACTCTCAACACATATTTTCTGAAGAGCCTACTTCATATAAGCCTCAAGATTTATCTAACGATAATCTTTTTTCTTCAAGGTGTTTTTGGGCTAGTACCTCTCTAAAATTTCAAAATCTTTTAAATATTTTGTGGAAATTTTGATAGATCTGGCTATTAAGAGTCTTAGATTATCAGATATGGGAGCGGAGTTGGACTAATACTCCTCGAATCTGATAGATCTGTAAATAATTTGTATAGATCTGTAAATTATTTGTATAGATTTGTTATTTACTTGTGTAGAGCTGAAATTTTGTAACATAATTTTGAGTTTTAACACTTGAATTTTCGGGATTTTCTCTATTTTTGTGCATATTGGGTATTGGGTTTTTCTCTTTTCACTTGTGCAGGAATAAATCTGAGAAATCAGCCAAGAAAATCTTCAGATTTGAGCTATATCTAGACCCTAGAGGGCAAGATCTGGGCTCAAAGATTGTTTGCAAGAATAGATCTGAGAAATCAACGAAGAAAATCTTCAAATCTGAGCTAATTCTAGACCTTGGAGGGCAAGATCTGGGCTCAAAGATTGTTTGCAGGAATAGATCTGGGAAATCAGCCAAGTCAATCTTCAGATCTGAGATTTTTTTCAAGCAGATCTGAGGGTTTTGAGACAGATCTAGGCCCTGGAGGGCAATATTTTGTCCCAAATTTGTTTGCAGGGTCAACCATTAAAGATTTTGCAATAAATCTGAAGATCTGAAGCAAAATAATTTTTTCCAGAACAAGGGTTTCAAGTTTTGGGGCTCCTAAGCCCATATTTGCCTTCTCCTAGCCCAACGCTAGTTCTATTGGGCCTAGTACTAGCTCACATTGGCCCTAGATTCCCCTTGCTCCATTTCTGATTTGAATATTTGACTTTCTGAAGCTAATCATTAGTGGGTTTTTGCAAAAAAATTTGATAAAAATTTGTGTTTTAGGTTTTGAAATTTTTTTGGCAACTTGGGCAAGTGATTGTCAAGGCCTAGGGCCTAAGGATTTGATCTCTAAACCATATTTTTCCTCACTATTTATTATAGCAGTCATATACCTTTCTAATAGTGGTGAAAAACACATCTAAGTGGTTTGAAATTAACTAAAAAATTGTTAAATACATTAATAAGTCATTTATGTTTGATGTGTATCAAAAATTTGGCCAAGATCTACATTCTGGGTGATTGTTATCTCTGAATAATTCTGTTTCTGAAGTCTGAAATATAACAGTGGCAAAATTTCATGTGGGTTAGCCTAAAATCAGTTCCTAAGTTGTCTAATACATTAAGGAATTAATTTCTTGAGTTGGGCATTCATCATTAAGCATATTTCATATTTTAATTGCTAACTGTAATAAGTATATCAGATCTTATATAATTCTGGAAATCACATCATAACAAGCTGAAATTTTTTGATAATTCATGTGGGCAAGTTTGGAAAAACTTCAGTAAATTTTTTGGCATAAAGATATCATTGACAGCTTACTGTTTTCATTGTCATATTCCTATTATCATAAAGTTTTTCTTACCGTTGTCCTAAAAACTAATTTCTGAAATTAAGTACTCTATCATGGAAATGTGATAAAATGTATATCTTTGGTTTCATAAACTGAGTATTTTTCAAGCCTCTGATATTAATTTGTGAAGACGATTTTGTTCTCTTTAAGCTATAATTGCATTTGAAAGAATCTAGAAAATTTGGTAAGCTTGTGGTCTAATTGTGATATTGCTAAGAAGTTTATCTTTTAATCTTTGTCTATGGAGGTGAACATTCATTTTGGTAATTAAGTGCTCTGATATAACTCTGAATCAGATCGTAGCATAAGCATTTTTCATCCTTGAATCTAACTTCATCTCATCTTCTAATCATCTCATGCATTTGCATATTAAGTTAGTTCTGCATAACTAAAATTTACTTCCAAGCATAAGCTTGGTTGATAGAAATATACGTACCCATCAATCCTTGCTTGAGAAGTCTGTTTTTAATAGTACTTAAAACAGTGACCTTGCAGTCGTCAGAGCCACAACTCTCTGCAGCATCGGAGGCACCGGGTATGTTAGATTTTCAGGAGAGGTATCGTTAATCACATCTTAGTGTGCTTTGCTTTATCTTCTCTCTGCCAATTACTACGAAATTAGGCTCAACACAGAAATGATTGAAGGATTCACATTTAAATAGGCATTTAACTAAAAGTAACAAAGATTCTTGCATTTCACATTAGTTTTAGGATCTGCATTTCATATAAGATAGTCATTCATCTAAGCAGCAGTTGTTAATCGATTACTTGGTCTTAATTTCCCTAACAAGATCGTTGACTCCATAAAGCACTGGTATCAATCATTTAAAATCTAATCAAATCCTATAAGGCTTGCTAAATCTTAATCAAGTACTTGATCGCTTCATTATGTCTCCCGAACTGGTTGGTTCCCAACTAGTTCTTCTTCATTACATTTTTCAATAGGGTCTACCCCCCTTAGCCTGCTGTAGGGAGATAGCTTAAACGGAGAGATTGGAGATTAGGGTGACAGCCCCCGATCTGAGTCGTTGTCGTGATGCCTAGACATTTTGTGCGACAACAATCTCAAACCATGAAATTTGGAGCATATCTAGAAGACATCTCAAGGTACATCTGGTAAAAAAATTATATTCTGATTCACTATATTTTCAGAGATATAGCCTGTGGAAGTTAGGTTTTGTGAATGCTCCTAAAATCAATTTCAAACAAGAGATCTTCGAAGTTTTGTTATAAATCTTTTTCTAAGAAGATTCAAAATGTGGAATTTTTATAATATTTATAAAACATCTCAAATTACATCTAGTAAAAAATTATATTATGGTTCACCATAACTTTGGAGATGCACCATGTAGAAGTTAGGGTTTATGAATGGTCTTAAAATCAGTTTCAAAGGAGTGATCATGGCATTTTCACTATGAATTTTTCATAAGACACCTCAAATTGTGAAATTTTCAATGAAGAGAGATACCAAAGTACCTCGGGGAAAGATACACTCATTATTCACAAAATCATGTGCTTAGATGGAAATGGAATACAATGCTATCATGACAAATGATGTCTGGGAGGTGGTGTCGAGGCTGGAGGACAGGTCAGTGGTAGATTCTCGATGGGTATACAAGATCAAGTATGGTACAAATGGCAGCATGGAGAAGTACAAGGCTAGCTTCGTGGCAAAGAGTTGTGCACAGAAAGAAGAGGTAGATTATGAGGAAAGCTTCGCCCCAATTGCCAGATACACTTCTATTCAGTGAGTTATATCCCTAGCAACTCAGATGGGATGGCAAATTCACCAGACGGACTTCAAGACAACATTTTTGAATGGGGTGATAGAGGAAGAAGTGTACATAGAACAGCCAGAGGGCTTCGAGACTCATGAGAGGCGCACTCATGTGTGTAACTGAAGAAAGCTCTATACAGGCTCAAGCAGTCTCCCAGGGCATGGTATGGTCGAATTGGCAGCTACTAGCAGCAGATGAGATTCGTCAAGAGTGAAGCATATCCCAACCTTTACTATTTGATTGTAAAGGGTGAGCCACTCATCCTAGTATTGTATGTTGATTTCTGGTAGCATCGGTTGTGCTCTAAGCCTCAAATGTAGGGAAGTTAGGACACATGTATTCCAGAATACCCAGAAATCGTTTTGGGAAATTCCACCGGAAGACAATTTTATTAAAATAATTAATTATTTCTAATGGATGCCTAAGTATAAACTTAGGCAATTAAAATAATTAAAGGGTATTAATTAAACTAGGTGTGAAACTTCTAGAAGAAGACGAGGATCAAGTCAAAATGATCTGAGCCATTTATTAGTATCTAATCTGGGTCGTTGATTGATCAACGAGAGAATTATAAGAAGACGCTTCATGGGCATTTGGAAGATACATCGAGTGAGAGATCAGAGATCAATTTTCTCAAGAGAGCAACACAACAATTGTCATCGAGGAGATTTCTCGCAGTGAGGGGCAGGGATAGTTTTCCTGTTGGAGAGTTTCCTGATCCGGGGATATATTGTCGAGGAGGCAAAGAGAGATCCAAAAGAGGCAGTGCAGAGCCTGAGAGGAGATTAGAAATTTGCTGGAGAGTCCTGAGTTCTAGGGCCAGAAGTCGGGGTGTGAGACCGGAAGGGCAGAGAGTCGAAGTTCCAGAGGCAAATCGACCAGCAAGAAGGGTGACGCAAAGCCTAGTAACTGTGACGTTAAACTGCGTAGGCTGACGCAGAGGCAGTGTGGGGCTTGCCATCCAAAGCTTAGATCAGTATTGAATCTCCAGTGATAGTGTGAGGTATTTCTCACTAATTTCTCTGCCAGTCAGATTCTCTGTATCGGATAACCAGTAAGGCATCCAAAGATTGTATTCAGAAACTACTGTGTAATAATACAAACCCTCAGTTGTTGCACTGGTTTTCCTGCATTGGATTTTTCCAGGGACATTTGTCCAAAAACAATAGTGTCACTTGTGTGTGTGTTATTTCTTCTTGCTCAATTTTTGTTTCCGCATATAATTTAATTAGTGAAGGCTGCAGTCGTATTTACTCCAATATTTACAGTGTAACACAGTAAATAAATTGCATGAATTTACAAGTAAATGTAATATCAGTTTATTGAAGTAGGAATTTGGGTCTCCAAGTTTTCACATTGTATGTGGATGACCTCTTCCTGACAGGGTCATCACGGCTCATAGAGGACTGCAAGAGGAACCTGGCAGCAGAGTTTGATATGAAGGATTTGGGGTTGATGCACTATTTCCTAGGATTGGAAGTGTGGTAGAAGGACGAGGAGATCTTCCTTGGGCAAGGAAGATATGCTACAAATATACTAAAGGGATTCTGAATGCAGGATTGTTGACCCATGTCTATGCCCATGATCACCAACTGGAAGAAAATAGATGCATTAGATGACAAGGATGTCAACCCCACCTTGTATAGACAACTCATCAGTTCTCTCATGTATCTAGTCAACACTAGGCCAGATATCTGCTTCGCGGTCATTACCCTCAGTTCATGGTGGAACGAAAGAGGGTACTTTGGACAGTAGCAAGGAACATTTTGAGGTATGTGTGTGGCACAATCGAGTATGGGTTAAGATATACTAGAGGGGATGACATCACACTATGTGGGTTCACAGATGCAGATTGGACAGGCAGTTCAATGGACAGAAAAAGTACCTTTGGGTATTGCTTCAGCGTTGGATCAAGAATAGTTTCTTGGTGTAGCGAGAAGCATAAGTCAGTAGCACTAAGCTTTGCAAAAGCGGAGTATATGGCAGCTAGCACAACTATGTGCGAAGCTATATGGCTTCAAACGCTGCTGGCAAGCTTATTCAAGCAGAGGTTGGAGGCGACCAGTGTCTACTGCAATAATCAAAGTTGCATCAAGCTCTCTGAGAATCCAGTGTTTCATGACAGGTCGAAACACATAGATATTCGGTGTCATTTCATTAGAGATTGTGTGCAGCATGGAGCGGTCCAGCTACAATATGTTCCCATAGATGAGGAGGTTGCAGATATAGTCATGAAAGCTCTAGGAAGAGCTAAATTCGTTTATTTCAGAGAATAGATGGGTATGGTGGAGAACCCGTTTCAGTAGCAGGGACAGAGTATTTAGGATGCTTCTCAACTGCAGTAGTTGCAGTTGTAGCAGCAATAGTTGAGAGGGAGTTGCAATGCAGATATAGGGTTGGCAGCGGTATGGTAGTGTCAGCAGCAACACATATGCAGCATCAAAGTTGCGCAATGGTTGGTGGGCAATAGCCATACATCAGCAGTGTGACAAAGGGTGGTACAAAGACAGAGTGTTGTGGTAGAGTGTGCAGCACTAGAGAGAACACCTTCCTCGCTAAGAGGGAGTGTTAGTTTTGGTAGCATCAGAGGCATTCTAATCTCGACACTTTGTGGAAAGGCTAAAACACATGAGTTCTTCATAACCCATAAATCGTTTCTACAAAATTCCACCTAGAAGTGTCTCAATTAGATTACTAGCTTATTTTTTTTAATTTCCTAAGTCTAAACTTAGGAAATCAGGTTAATTAATCAGAATTAATTGAGATAAGGTGTGAATCATCTAGAAACTCACACGGATCGACTAGGAAATAATCTGGGCCCTTGACTAAGTTTTAATCTTGGTAGTTGGAGGTCCAACATAAGATTATAAGAAGTCGATGGGTAGATGGAGAACACACCAGTGCAGACACTCAGTGATCTAGGCAGATCAATTTTCCAGTAGTAGAGTGATTCAACAGGAGGTTTCCAATGTCAGAAGAGTCAAATTGAGGGAGTGTGAGTTCGCCCAGAGGGACTGCCCAGGCAGCAACAACAGAGCAATTCAATCTAGCTAGAGGAACAATTGATTCAATTGTTGGTGGTCGGGATTTTAATCAATAGGACCAGTGAATCAGTTCCAAAGCCAAAGAGAAGCAGAGCTATAGATCTCAGGACTTTTTGGACGCAGCAGTAGCAAGGCCTGCGCAAGCACTGCACAGAGGTTGACGCAGAAGGAAGTGCGAATTGTTGAGGGGCTAGTTTCAAGAGCTGAAATCAATTGTGGGGTGAGGAAAAATCCTCACAATAATTTTTGCCAGTGATTCTGTAGGATTGGATTGCTAGTGTGGCATCCAAATTATTGTCCTCAAATTTGTTGCTGAAGAATAATAATAAAACCCTCATCTGCTACACCAGTTTTCCCGAGTTGGGTTTTTCAGGGGACAATTGTCCAAAAATAATTGTGTTATTTTTTTTATATGTGTGTGCTAGCATATTTCTCAATTTTCAGCGCTATTATTTTTCCACAGTTTTATTTGTGAAGGTTGCAGTGTGATTTATTGTATTTGTCGTAACAAATAAATTGTTAAATTAATTAACAATTAGAAGAATAATTTCCAGTTGCTGCAATAGAATTTCAGTGGTGAAATTTTCACAAGACATGAATTATTATTGTTTTCTTCTCAGCTTAAGTCACAATAACCTTTAGGGTTATTTACATGATAATTCTGGACAAGCAAAACAGAGACCATTTGGAGACATTGCACACATTTGACTGAAGTATGATTACAAGGCAAGCTTAAAGAAAAGGTTCCAACCCTCCATGACCATGTGTTGGAAATACTGAGAGGGGGGGAGAATCAGTATTTCTTTTCAATTATTATTTTTATCAGTTAGAAACATTTATATTTGGAACACAGAAATAGATAACAGGAATAGATGCTTTTATTAATGTGATCTTTGCAATAAATCAAGTACAATATATATATATATATATGGTTTCAATCAATTGCCAAGCACCAACTTGGACTCTTTTGTGAGGCTCCAACCTCCAGAGCACCTACTCTGTCTTGTCAAGGCACCAACCTTGAATTTAGGAGCACCAACTCCCAGGACACCAATCCTTTCAGTTCTAAGGCACCAACTTCAAGGGCTCCAACCCTCTGCTGTAACTGTCTGGATCTCTTTGTTTGTAATTATCTGCTCCCAACCCTGCTGGACCTATGACTTACTTTTGTCCTCTTGTTCCTTCCACTTCTGCCAGAACTTCAGCTTCCTTTGTTTCTTACAGTTCCCCAGCAACATTAAACTTTCCTTGTTCTCTGTTTTATATGCCTGATACGCCTGACCTTTGGCTTCCTCCTTCGGTTGCTTAAGCTTTGGCTTCCTCAATGCTCATTCGACCTTCTAGCTTCCCTCCTCCAGACGCTTTAGCTTCCTCTGCGCTCGCTCGACCATCTATGCGTGCTTGACACTTCGGCTTCCCGATCCATGGCTTCCTCTGTCTATTCGAGTGTTCCAATACTCACAAGACACGTTCAAGAGGAAGAGAGGCCGAAATACAAAGAAATGTTGCTTATTAAAAAAATATCAGAGAGGTCTTTTTTCCGTTAATAATATTCATACATTAGACTTCATTATTTACGGAGGATTTCATTGGAGAGACTGTACCAACAGGGAGATCCCACATGCCACATCACAATCGCAATCGCAATAGGTGGTTTAACATCCCTTAGAGACTAGCGATATAACGGATGCCATATTACATTTAATCATGTTAAATGGTGCATTCGGGTCCTTAATATATATTGCAATCAGTAGTCCGGCGATGTCAATTCTTTTCGAACATTGCGATTCAACGGATGTGATATTTCAATAGGTCCTATTATAATTTTGCAGTGGGTCCACATACATATCACAATCAGTGGTTCGAGGGTGACAGCCCTTTATAACTTGCGCTATGAGAGTTCTGATAGGCGGATGCGATATAACAATAGGGTAGTTTATAATGGTGCAGCGGGTCCGCATATATATAACCTTCCCACTCTATAACATTGGTTATATAGAATTTAACCACATGAAATCCTTATATCCGCGCTATTTCTATTATAATGTATATATAATAGAAATACACAATAATCATGCGTAACTTACCTTTTCCGCCTTTTTACAACCTTTCCACATTTTCCGATGTTTTCCTTTTTCGGATCAATCCTCCACCGTAGATCTTACCATCCCATCCGACAGTTGATATTACACCCAACCAACAGAACTGATCAAAAGATCTTCGTCGTTCAATTAACCCCGCTTGATCTGACGGTTGATATTGATTTCGGGTAGATAACTTGCAAGAGGAATACCCGCCCGATAAAGCGGTTTTCTCTCTCCAGTCTCCTGCCACGCTTCGGTCGATGAATGGTATCGGGTGATTAGCCCTAAATACCACTTACAACCTTGAGTTCACCCGATGAACCCACTCACCGCTTATGGAAACTATGCTATCGGCAGTTAATCTGGGCCGTCCATCCTCCAGTGTCAACGATTTGATTTAATCATCACTGTACATTGCCCTTCATTGGTTTCTTGGCCTTTCCTCAAGAATTTTAGGGAAGTCTGCATTCTCCGTTATAGTTAGATATTCTTTGTCTTCCTCTGTTCCACTGTAAAACTCAATTGCGCCTGCTTCCGGCTGATCCTTCCATCCCTTCACACGGAAATCCCGATTTCTACATGCCTAGATCCAATATAACGCTCCTGGTCTGACAACTTCCAATATTCTCTGCTCTGATATGTTCCTCTTTGCTTCTTTTGATGAATTCTTCCTCTCGGTTCTTCTTGGGCATACATTACATGCGATACTCCCGATATGGCTCCTCCAATGTGGCTCCTCCTCAATCTTTAGCTCTTACACTTGATTCTCTTCTCTCCTTTGATAGCTTTGCTCTGATAGCTCCTCGGCTCCATATTGTTATTAATGACAATCTAGATCAACAATCTCCCCCTTTGTCATTGATGGCAATATTCTTCTTCTCTCCCCCTTTGACATCAGTGGCAAAGGAGTGCACAAGGAATCCCCCTGTCGAACTGCTCCCCTTGTCCTGCAACATCTTGATGAATCAACTTAAGTGATGCTAAAGAGATAACCCCCATCTTTTGACGAAGATGTTCAAATACTTCTCAAGGAAGAGGTTTTGTGAAAATAACAGCTATCTGCTCCTTAGTATTGATATATTCCAAGATGATGTTTTGTTCAGCTACTTGTTCACGAAGGAAATGATACTTGATTGGTATATGTTTGGTCTTTGAGTGCATCACTGGATTTTTGCTGAGGTTGATCGCACTTGTGTTATCACAATAGATGGTAATTGGTTGATTTGTACCTATGTTGACATCTTTTAGAGCTTCCTTCATCCATAGTATTTAAGTACAACAATCTGCGGCAACTATATACTTGGCGTCAGCTATAGATAGTGATATGGATGTCTGTTTTTTGCTGAGCCAAGATACTAAATAGTCTCCCAAGAAGAATGCATTTCCACTAGTACTTTTCCGATCATCGACACTTTCGGCCCAATCAGCATCGGTGTATGCAGTAAAAGTAAGAGTTGAGCTCTTAGGGTACCAGAGACCGAAATCAGGGGTTCCTTTCAGGTATCTGAGAATTCTTTTTACAGCCAACAAATGGGATTGAAATCTTCCCGCCATTCCTACTGCTTGCATAATGTCGGGTCTTGTAGTAGTTAAGTATAGAAGGGCTCCAATTATTGACTTGGAATGAGTTGCATCTACCGGAAGGGAGTCACCGTTTTTGCTCAATTTGCAACTTGTGGTCATAGGTGTGCTCATGGGTGCACAGTCTTCCATTCCATATCTTTTAAGCATGTCTTTAAGATATTTGGCTTGAGATATAAACATGCATGTTGTGGTTTGAGATACTTGTAGTCCAAGGAAGTGAGATAACTCTCCTATCATTGACATCTCAAACTCTTTTGACATATTTTGAGAAAACTCATGGCTCATCTCATCATTATTACTAGCAAAAATCAGATCATCAACATAAACAAGTATGACTAGTAACTTATCCTCATCCGTATTTATGTAGAGATTACTTCCTGCCACCCCCTTCTTGAAGCCTTGTTGTTGTAGATAGTGATCCAATCTTGAGTACCAAACTCTAGGAGCTTGTTTCAACCCATATAATGCCTTTTTCAACTTACAAAGAAAGTCTTTTCCTTCTGTTAGATTAAACCCTTCTGGTTGCTCCATGTAGACTTCTTCCTTGAGTTCCCCATTCAGAAATGTTGATTTTACGTCCATTTGATAGATTTTGAATCCTTTTGAGCAAGCAAATGCTAAGAACATCCTAATAGCTTCCACACGAGCTACTGGCGCAAATATTTGTTCAAAGCCAATTCCTTCAATTTGTGAATAGCCTTTACAAACAAGCCTTGCCTTGTTTCTGATGATTTGTCCATCTTCATTCATTTTGTTTTTAAACACCCACTTGGTTCCTATTATGTTTTTGTCCTTTGGATGTGGTACCAACTCCCATGTCTCATTCTTCTCAATTTGAGACATTTCTTCTTCCATGGCTTTTACCCAATGAGGATCCTTGCTTGAGTAAATGTCTCTGATTCTATAATGGATAGAAGAGCAACATCATTCTTTTTTGGTGTACTAGTCATCCTTCTTCGGGTTTGCATCCCTTCATCCATATTGCCAATAATCTACTCTTCTGGGTGATATTTTTGGAGAAATTTCATCTTTGAAGGGGTTTGAGATGGTTCTTTTTCCTTGGTTTTTCCTTGGTTTTTCCTTGGTCTTTTTCTTCTTTTTCAGGTTCTTCCTCTTCAATGAGAGGATCAACTTCATGTTCTTCAATTTCTTTTTCTGGAAGGTCTTCATCAGTTTTCACATCAATGCTTTCTATTATTTTCCGTTGTCGGTTATTGTAGCACTTGTAGGCTTTGCTTCTTATAGAATATCCAAGAAAGATCCCTTCGTCAACCCGTGAATCAAATTTTCCTGGTGAGTCATCATTGAATTTTATGAAGCACTTGCTTTTAAAAATCTTGAAGCATTTTACTAATGCAGGTCTTCCTTTCCATAATTCATAAGGAGTCTTTTCATTATTTGGTCTCAATTGAGTTCGATTCAATGTATAGACAACTGTCCCAACTACTTCTTTCCAGAATTTTGTCTGCAAGTTAGCTGCTATTAACATTGTTCTTTCCATTTCTTGAACTGTTCGGTTTCTTCTTTCAACTACCCCATTTTGCTTTGGTGTTCTGCAAGCAGAGAGTTCTCTTTTAATTCCATGTATTTTATAGAATTCATCAAATTCTTTTGATGTGAATTCTCGCCCTCTATCTGTTCTGAAACACTTAATCTTAGAGTCCTTTTCATTTTCCACAAGAGCTTTAAGATTCTTAAAAGACTCAAATGCTTCGGATTTATATTTTATAAAATATACCCACATCATTCTAGTATAGTCATCAACAAATAAAGCAAAGTACCTTTCTCCTTGGAGTGTCGGAGTTCTAGTTGGTCCACATAAATTAGCATGAATAATCTCCAAAGGCTTTGATGTAAAGAACTCCTTGGTCTTGTGACTTGTTCTAGTTTGCTTTCCATGTTGACATGGGCCACATACTCCTTGATTTGGTTTGAATAACTTTGGAATGTCTCGTACTGCTTTAATCTTGCTGATATTGATCAAGTTATCGAAGCTTGTATGTCCAAGTCGCTTGTGCCACAACCAACTTTCATCTATTTGACTTAAGTAGCATTTATCTTCTTGAATCTGGTTCAGAATATAGATGTTGTCTGGTGTTCTAACCCCTTTCGCCACAAGTTCCCCTGAGGAAGAGTTCCTTATTTCACAGTCTTTGGTGCTAAAGACAACATTATGTCCTTGATCACAGATTTGGCTAACACTCAGGAGGTTGTGTTTGAGCCCGTTTACTAGCAAAGCATTTTGAGCTTTTCTTTTTCCATTAATAAGAGTAACAGTTCCTTTTCCAGCAATTTTGGCAAATCCACTTCCAAATGATACATTTCCTTCCTTTTTGTTCAATGAGACAAACTTCCCTTTGTCCACTTTCATGTGTCTGGAGCACCCACTATCCAAAAACCAATGATTTTCATTATTTTGAGCACATAGAGCTATGCCACATTTATCCGTGTTGGGATTCTCAATTTTTGCTTTTTCTCTTTTGAGTGGGCAATTTTGTTCATTGTGTCCATTATTATTACATAATGAGCAAATCAGATCAAATTTGGCCAAGGGATCAAAAGAATTGTAGGTCTTGATTTGTCCTTGCCCTTTGGGGCCATATATGTTGTGTGTATTTGATCCTTCAGTTTTGGTGTGTCATTCTTACGAGCCATGCAATGTCTAACTTGATGACCAAAATTTTTACAATGGAAACAATGCCCAAAAAAGACAGTTTTGTACCTGTTGTAATAGCCATGATTTGAATCAACATTCTTCCTTGGAGTTACTCCCGCTTCATTCTTTGGATTTGAGATGGGCCTTTGATGAAATACTGTTTTGTATCTGTTGTAACATCCATGATTCGAATCAACATTCTTCCTTGGAGTTACTCTCTCTTCATTCTTTGGATCTGGGATGAGCCTTTGATGAAATAATCTTTCTTCTCTTGGGTTGCTAGAAAGTATGTCGACATAGCTTTTCACATTATTCTTAGTACTTGATGATTCTCCTTTAAAACCTATTCCATATTTGTCATGTTGAGGTTTTTGATTATTTAGGATAGTGTCAAGTATTTGAGAGATTTTCCAACCCTTTTTAACTTGCTCCAATTCCCTCCTCAAAGATATTATTTCTGCTTCACGTTCTTCGCAAGCTTCTTCTTTTTCTTTTAGCTTATTTTTCAAGAGATCTTCCCTTCTTTTTGTTTCCTCGTTTTCTACCTTGAGAGAAATGATTTTATTCCGTAATTTCTCATTTTCTTCAATGGCACTTATTAACAATTCATCTACATTTCCATCTATCCCTGAGTCATCATCATTTGTGAATGCCATGAATAATACTTCTTGGCTTCTAGCATGGTCATTTTCTTCATCTGATTCTTCATTACCTCCTTTGCGGTCAGGGAACTGGTTAGTTGATTTCTTTTTGATGACTACAAATTCATCTTCATCAGACTCATCTTGCTTAGAGAGGAAATTCTTCTTATTGAACCCTTTCTTCTTGTATACCATCCTTTTAGAATTTTCTACATCATCACTATCATGCTTATGAGGACATTTTGCAGCATAATGACCTATTTTTCCACATTCGAAACAAATAAGAGGGTATTTACCTTTTAGCTTAGATCCTTTCTTTAGCCTTCGTACAAATTGCGCTAATTCGGATTCAACATCGGAGTCATCACTACTAACGTTCCTTTCTTTCCCCTTTTTTGATTTTGAGGCCTTGAATGCAGCATCTTTGGAACTTGGGCAACCTTTTCTCATCTCATAGGCAATGAGGATTCCATGGAGTTCATCCATCTTGAGAGTATCTAGATCCTTCATTTCTTCTATGGCACTTACTTTGGAGTCAAATCTGTCTGGGAGAGATCTTAATACCTTTTGAACAATGGTGCTTTCTTCAATGTTTTCTTCCAATCCTTTAAGAGAGTTGACCACTTCAACTACTCGGAGAAAGAATGATGCAATAACTTCTTCATCATCCATTTTCAAACTTTCATATTTCCTTCTATGAGTTTGAAGCTTTGCCTTCTTGACTTTGGAGTCCCCGTTGTATAAGCCAATTAGCTTATCCCATACTTCTTTGGCAGAGTTACAATTCATGACTTTTGTAAATTCAAAATCAGTGATTCCACTAGTGATGGAGTTTAAGGCTTTTGCATTTGCAATGTAGACTTTCCTCTCGTCTTGATCTGTTGGAAGAGTGGAAGGAGCTATGTACCCATTTAAGACCGAATACCAAACTTCAGGTCCAAGGGACATTAAGTAGTAGGACATTCTCTTTTTCCAAAAACCAAAATTTGTGCCATCGAACAGAGGAGGTCTGACACTTCTTGATTTCTCATCATGACTAAGAATCCTTCTTCAAGCTGTTAGGCTAATATGAAGAAGCCCGCTCTGATACCAATTGTTGGAAATAATGAGGGGGGGTGAATCAATATTTCTTTTCAATTGTTATTTTTATCAGTTAGAAACATTTATATTTGGAACACAGAAATAGATAACAGGAATAGATGCTTTTATTAATGTGATCTTTGCAATAAATCAAGTACAATATATAGATATATAGATGCTTTTATTAATGTGATCTTTGCAATAAATCAAGTACAATATATATATATGGTTTCAATCAGTTGCCAAGCACCAACTTGGACTCTTTGTGAGGCTCCAACCTCCAGAGCGCCTACTCTGCCTTGTCAAGGCACCAACCTTGAATTTAGGAGCACCAACTCCGAGGACACCAATCCTTTCAGTTCTGAGGCACCAACCTCAAGGGCTCCAACCCTTTGCTGTAACTGTCTGGATCTGTTTGGTTGTAATTCTCTGCTCCCAACCCTGTTGGACCTATGACTTACTTCTGTCCTCATGTTCCTTCCACTTCTACCAAAACTTCGGCTTCCTTTGTTTCTTACAGTTCGCCAGCAACATTAAACTTTCCTTGTTCTCTATTTTATATCCCTGATACGCCTGACCTTTGGCTTCCTCCTTCGCTCGCTTGAGCTTCGGCTTCCTCAACGCTCGTTCGACCTTCTAGCTTCCCTCCTCCGGTCGCTTTAGCTTCCTCTACGCTTGCTCAACCATCTATGCTCGCTTGACACTTTGGCTTCCCGATCCATGGCTTCCTTTGTCTATTCGAGTGTTCCAATACTCACAGGACACGTTCAGGAGGAAGAGAGGCTGAAATACAAAGAAATGTTGCTTATTAAAAAATATCAAAGAGGTCCTTTTTCCTTTAATAATATTCATACATTAGACTTCATTATTTACGGAGGATTTCATTGGAGAGACTGTACCAACAGGGAGGTCCCACATGCCACGTCACAATCACAATCACAATCGGCGGTTTGACATCCCTTAGAGACTAGCAATACAGCGGATGCGATATTACATTTAGTCATGTTAGCTGGTGCATTCGGGTCTGTAATATATATCGCAATCGGCAGCCCGGCGGTGTCAATTCTTTTTTAACATTGCGATTCAACGGATGCGATATTTCAATAGGTCGTATTATAATGTTGCAGCGGGTCCGCATGCATATCGCAATCGGTGGTTCGGGGGTGACAGCCCTTTATAACTTGCGCTATGAGAGTTCCGATAGGCGGTTGTGATATAACAATAGGGCAGTTTATAATGGTGCAACGGGTCCGCATATATATATATATATATATATATATATATATATATATATATATATATATATATATATATAACCTTCCCACTCTATAACATTGGTTATATAGAATTTAACCACATGAAATCCTTATATCGCGCTATTTCTATTATAATGTATATATAATAGAAATACACAACAATCATGCGTAACTTACCTTTTCCGCCTTTTTATAGCCTTTGCACATTTTCCGATGTTTGCCTTTTTCGGATCAATCCTCCACCGTAGATCTTACCATCCCATCCGACGGTTGATATTACATCTGACCAACAGAACTGATCAAAAGATCTCCCTCATTCAATCAACCCCGCTTGATATGACGGTTGATATTGATTTCAGGTGGATAACTTGGGAGAGGAATACCCGCCCGATAAAGCGGTTTTCTCTCTCCCGTCTCCTGCCACGCGTCGGTCGATGAATGGTATCGGATGATCAGCCCTAAATACCACTTACAGCCTTGAGTTCACCCGATGAACCCACTTACCGCTTATGGAAACTATGCTATCGGCGGTTAATCTGGGCCGTCCGTCCTCTAGTTTCAACGATATGATTTAATCTTCACCGTCCATTGCCCTTCATTGGTTTCTTGGCCTTTCTTTCGGAATTTTAGGAAAAGTCTGCATTCTCCGTTATAGTTAGATATTCTCGGTCTTCCTCTGTTCCGCTGTAAAATTCAATTGCACCTGCTTCCAGCTTATCCTTCCATCCATTCACACGGAAATCCCGATTTCTACATGCCTAGATCCAATATAACGCTCCTGGTCTAACAACTTCCAATATTCTCTGCTCTGATATGTTCCTCTTTGCTTCTTTTGATGAATTCTTCCTCTCGGTTCTTCTTGGGCATACATTACACGCGATACTCCCGATATGGCTCCTCCGATGTGGCTCCTCCTCAATCTTCCGCTCTTACACTTGCTTCTCTTCTCTGCTTGATAGCTCTGCTCTGATAGCTCCTCAGCTTCATATTGCCATTAATGACAATCTAGATCAACAGCATGAATGGGTGTTTTGATTTTGAGAATTCAAGTAAAGGCAGAGGTTATCTGCAACAGTTGAAAGCACGGTCGATTAGTATTACAACATCCAGTAGAACGTTGAATAGGTCTAGCATCATTGTATACCCGTCAGCAGATAGGAAAGCAACATCAAAAGTCTTATTAGTTTTACTAAATTTTCTGAGACAGACTCATATTCTTGCCAAAAGTTGAAGGCAGTTACCCATGTTAGGTACCATTATCTCCAATACAGTGGACAGAAGTTTGGATAGAGTTATGCAGCATTGACTGTAACAGTAGTGAGGCAGCATAATATATACATATATAACACTGTTCTTCGTTGACAGTAGACATAAACTCTGATCCTTATAACCTGTAATTGAAGCCTTGAGAACCTTGTATTACAGTGACTTTGGTAGAGACAACAGTAACCCAACAATCTTGTATAACCAGTTAAGGACCCTGAAGCAGTTCAATTGAAGGTGGAGATCTAGACACTTGACCAAAACTTAAGATAGTTGCTACTGCAGAATTGTCATCATCTGTAATTGAACCTTGATAATAGTGGGAGACAGTAATTCTCTTAATAGTAACCATGGCGATTGATGATAAAGAATGTCAGGGTTTCTTGAATAATGACAATGATCGTTGCACACAGTGAATTAGTGAACAGTGATTTGGCATGATGACAATATCTCTATGACAAAAGTAACATTGTGCAGCAGGACAACAGTGAAGTGGCAGCAGTGATCAGGAAGGGTTGTAAAAGGAGCGGAGGTTGTATGACTGGTAGCAGCAAAAGTTGTAGCAGCAACTGTAGCAGAGAGAGTGAAGCAGTGCAGTAGCAGCTTGACTGTATTTGGGTCATTGTCCCTGGTACAAGAGCCCAACCCTCTAGGAGCAATCTTGTTCCTTTCCAGCTTGCTGGGAAAACCTTAGGGAGTGTTTCACTTCCTTCCAGGCCTTCCTGGTAAATTGTTATTGTATGTACCCCATACATAACAAAGCTTTGATTAAGCCAATTCTTATGTATTGCCTCATTGATGTGATGTGATGGTTTTATGTTGATACTCTGAACAGTTAAAGATTAACCAATTGAAAAGAATAAAGGAAATGTTGATTCACCCCCCCTCTCAGTGTTTCCAACAAAAGATATCGCTCTTTGTATCCTCATAATGTGTTATCAATTCCTCTATAAAAATTGTTCATGTGACAAGTGCTTAACGAGAACAAAGTCATCGATACCATATAAATTGATTGAGTTCTAAATATAAAGATACAATGCATACCCTTTGGGTGTGTTGCGCATCAAATAGATCGAAGAACTGCTCCATATGTAGTGTTCATGTTACCGGATAATTGCCATCAAACTTCCTCATATCGATCTTTGGAATATGGTTGGTCTTCAACCCAGATTTAGAGTTTATAAAATCATAATTTACATTCTTTTTGTTCTCATCATGGGTTTCATGGCACACCTTGTCACTACTAGAAAGCCTTTCTTCTAACAACTTTGTCAAATCTTCTTTCAAACCTTCCATGTCTGCTTTTATTTTTGCCTCTAAATCATCCATCTTAACATTCATTGCTCCCAATTTATTTTTGGTTTCTCGCTGTGAGAGCAAAAATTGTTCCCTCAATTTTGATATATCATGTTACATTTCTTCTTCTTTGTGTGTCATAGTAGAGCTTTCCAAGCGCTTAATCAGTGTAGATTTTTTTTGTTTGGGAGGCATTTTGGAATCAATTTATGATATCTATGCTTCTCTATGCCCTTTGAATCACTTGAAACTAATTTTTCAAACAAAATTTATGCAAATTTAAAAATACACACCTTTTAAGAGCTTGATTTTGAGCTTGTAAGGCAAATCATGAAACTATTGTTCTCTATGGTTTTGGCCTCCCAAGGTCTGAAATTTGTCCTGTGGTAGCCCTTTGTGTCTTCTTTCCAACCCCACCAGTTAGACTGAGATTGGATTCTTCAAAATAAAGTTAGGCCAAATCTCCCAAGATGACCTGCTTATGAACTGGTTTAGAAGAGCGAACTTGTATGGAATGCCACGTGTCATTGTTTTAACCTTCAGACCTGAAAATCGTAGCCAAGAAACTACAGTCTGTGTGATTTCAGCCACTTTTTATGAAATTCAATTTGGATGCTCGAAACAAAAGTAATGACGATTTTCCCCAAGACACCTACTTAAGACAGATTCCTGGAGCATACAAAAACCCTAACATCCTTGAACCATATCTCTGATAATATAGCAAACCAATCTCTGAAATTTTTACACAATGTTCATCAAGGTTTCCATTTCGGCTCCACGTGGTTGAAATTTCAGCTTCCGAGGCCTCGCAAAAAAAGGTTATAGCGAAAATGACAAGATGACTTGTTTGAAGCAACAAAACCTTAGGATCCAAAGCTCTGATATCAAATGTTATGTAACCAGATCACAAAACCAAAAGAAAAGATAGATCAACAACTCAAAAATGAGCCTCTTCGAGGGGGCAACCTCCTTTTACATCACATAAATGAACTATTCTTGGATGATTCAAATGACAAGACCTCCTTGGTATATATAGGAGTTGAAGGGGTCAAAATATAATTAGGGCCTACATAACAATAATAATGTAAGTCACAACAATAACAATAGTGGTCTTTTATGGGGCAAAAAAATAACAATATGGGGGTTGCACTATAGGGACCTAATAGATTTCTTCCTACCTGGAGTCCTCCCATTGGTGAAAATCTGTAGAGAGCAAGGGACATTGACTGAGGTGACAGTGGGTCTTTGTCCCATTGTTGTCAATTGGTGTAGTTGTTGTCCCATAGGTTCCCCTCCTAGGGCCCTGCTAGATTGTGTGGCAACATTTTTGGTGCCGTTGTCGGGGAGGAAGCAGGTCTTCCCCCTTGGTGTAATATTTGAAGATGTGATTCCTTTAACGACAACATAGATCCTCTTTTGGCGACTCGAGTGGAAGAACGAAACCCTTGTTCTTCATTGAGTTCAAAATTTTAATGGTTGGAGGGTGAAGCAAGCATTCTTGAAGGCAATTTTCATTCATCCTGGCAACTCCCACGTCATTAATGTATAGAAAACAACAACATGTTGATCAAGTATTTTCCCACCTTAGATATACCATGGATCTTGCAGTATCCAAGTTTCAAAGACACAAAGGATATGCCAACATTCGATGGCGATCCACTTTTAGCAACCAACCATATAATAAGTTTCATGAGGTATATTTCAAGGCACGATATCACTCAACTTCATGATAAGATGGAATTGTTTGTCCTATCTATTATTTTGAATATTGATTGACTCAAATCATGTGAGCACAAAAGTATTTCCTCTCTTTCTATGTTGCTTGTGTGCTTCCTCTTCCATAAAGGACCAAGTTTTCAAACCATTGAAGAAGCATGTCAAGCCTTGGGCATAGCATTTGAAGAGGCCCTCAGTGAATACGAGGACCATGAGGAAGAAGAGATCATCAAGATGAGGTCATTAATGAGGACATTAAGGTTGATCTTGAGTGGGAGCATGATAAGGATTTTGATAAAGAGGATTCCTTGGAAAGTAAAGTTCAAGATAGCCCAGTCTCTTTCAAAAATGTTATCCCTGATATTGAGAGAGAGGACCCCATCAATCCCTTAGACGACGACATTAGTGATTACTTGTGTAGTGAAGAGGGGAAGTGGAAGGTTGATGGGCATCCCTTTGATAAGGACCCTATCTATGATACTGATGACAATATCAATAAGGGCCTTGACTTTCCTAACCCTCCACATCATCCTAGGGATATATTCGAGTCATCTACGGAACCTTTCATCACCCCTTTTTACACGATCATTAATTATAATGAGCCTTTACCCCTTCCTGAGTATGATTATGAGGAAATACAACTCATTTGTTGTGATCCTTTGTAAGTCGCCCCCTTTTCCTTCCCACCATGACCTTAAGGCAACCATGAAGCACAGCATCACTAAGAAGGCTCTTGACATAGAGTTTATAAGCTTGGCCATTCAATCCTCCATTCTCCGTTTACAGTAAAGGATCTGTTTTTGCAAGCTGGTGTCATTCCCTTCATCCATTTCTTCTTTCCATAATCTATGGATCTCTTATTTTCCACCTCCCACCCTCGTGATCCTGAATACAATTATTCTTATCCTTTCTCTTGGATTTAGTACATGAGTAATCATAGGGGCAAGTGCTTTTATATTGATCTAAGGATATGTTGGTTACATTGGCTATATGACTATACTTAGAGTTTGCATTATGTAGTCAGGCATGTTAGGGTAGGATGCATTGCATATTGAATTTGCATAGCTACTATCATCATTTCATGTTCTCATGCTAGAATAGGTGCATTTAGATTACACTTGCATTTTAGAATAGATTTTATATTCTGTATGGTTTTATTATTTGATGAAAACATGGACGAAAAAAGTACGCCCAAGGCAGGTGCTTCCAATAATTGTTTGTGATGTGTAGGAGATAGGTCTGCGGTCCCAGAGGATTATTGGTGCTCTCACGACCTCCCTGTTCAAGTACATGGTTCGTGCACTATTCAGAAAGCTCATGTCCCAGTTGGAGCCAGATATTACCCACCACCTGTGGGTGACACCATAAGAGGATTTTTCTCCTAGATTTGTCTTCAACTTGCAACCCGCGGCCCCTAATAGCTACCAGGGTAGCTGATATTGCTAGTTCATCTCCAATCCCTGAGCTAGTCATATGTTCCCTCGCCCATCTGTCGAGAATGTATGTGTGAAGGTGGGCCATCTAACCCTAAAGGTATGCCTTTCATTATGCAATCAAGTGCTTATGCTTGTTTTTCCTTGGGCACATTGGGTATGGATTATTGGGTGGCTTGGAAGGAGGAAAGGTTTTGACTATAGTCTTGTTCCCTCACCCTAAATGGCGGGTTAATACTCATAAGATCTCCCCTATTGGCTTATAGCTTCAAGATGAGCACTACTTGGGAAACCCCGATTTTGGTAGCGCAATCCCATTTTCCCATTCCACATTTTTCACTCCCCTTCGCACATTAAATACCCTATTTCACCGTCTTCCCTCTATGGGCCCAGAAGGCTTTGGTATCCCCCCTCCTCTTTGTTGATTTGGGGTAGCATCAGATGTGCTCTAGCCATGAAAATTGGTGGAGAGGCTAAAGCACATGAGATCTCCAAGACCCAAAAATGGTTTGGGCAGATTGTACCCGGTTTGGGAGATATTAAAATAATTAATATTTTTAATGGAGTTCCTAAGTCTAAACTTAGGAAAAATAAAATATAATGGGTATTAATATAAAACAGGTTAGAAAAGGTTCAAAAGTATGGATCAAGGCCAAATCTATCTTAGCCGTTGATTAGAGATGTAATTCGGTCATTGAAGGACAAGGAAAACATAGAGGAGGCTGAGGGTCATTGAGAATCACCAGAGCAATGTTTTTAAAACTCCGACTCTGACTCCGACTCGGAGAGGTGACTCGACTCGACTCGACTCGGTACGACTCGGCCAGGCTTGATTTCAATGATCGTCGTTGTATAACAATACATTAATATTTATGTTGTTTATAAAAACACATAATTTTAAAGATTTTCATTCATGTTTCCAAACACACAGCATTAGAATATAGATAGAAGACAACATATGAACAAAGTAGGCTCATGAATATATCCATTATATCAAAATGGCACCCAGTGCACTTCCCAATACATACACGATGATGATATAGAGATCAAAACAAAAACACATAACCAAGGAGGCTATAAATGGCCTCTACAACAAAAGTTTGTGACTAGTACTCTGGCTACTGCTAGAGTTGCCAACATCATCTGACTCAGTGTTACTTGGGAGCAGGAGCGAAAATGGGGAGCGAGAGCGAAAATGGGAGCGGGAGCAACATTTTTAGAAGCTCCTGGTTTGGGAGCGAATCCCGGAGGAGTTCGACAACCAATGTCACTAACATCAAGGAACATAGAGGGATTGGTGCTCTTGATTAAATACGAGTTCCATACCCTAATACATGACAAAATTCAATGGAAACATTGCAATCCTCCAATCTTGAAATCTTGAAAAAAATGATAAAGTCTGCTGGATTTTGAATGAAATCTAAAATTCTACTTTCTCCATATGAAATCCAATGAGGCCGAAACTACTCTCAAACATCCTGAGTCATTTCATGGTAATGTTAAAAATTTAAGTAAAAGGATGAAAATGAAAATTAGGAGAATTCACTTTTACTTTAAGAATTAACATTTACCCATGAAATTGAATAGCATATCCAATTACATAGAGAGGGGAATGGACCCCAAATAGCACTTAACCAATTTAGAAAACACCTTGGAGTCCCCAACAATCAGCTAAATGTTAAAAAGTTAAAAAAAAAATAGAAAAATCGTTGTTTTTTTGGGTGACTGGCCGGACTTAATGACTCGGCCGAGTAGGTGTGGAAACGGCCGGGTTGACCGAGTCATGACTGACTCAGCCAAGTCATGCAATAACTCGCTGACTCGGCCTCCCGAACTGGTTTTTCTGCCGAGTCATAAAATTCTTGACTCGGCCTCCCGAACTGGTTTTTCTGCCGAGTCATAAAATTCTTCAATGACTCGGATCAACTCGGCCGTTCCGGATTCGATTCGACCGAATTTTAAAACATTGCACCAGAGTGATCAGTCATCCGATTTACTAGAGCGAGGTTTGCTAAGTAAAGTCGAATCAGTGATCAGCAGCGAGCTAAGTCACCAGGTTCGAGTTCGAGTTCGAGTTCGGCGACCATGAAATTCGAATAAAGTTCGCCAACTAAAATTTTGTCAATAAAATTTGACATAAAGTTCGACATATAGAAATTCGAAAATATATATATATATATATTCAATTTAAAGTCAAATTCATATAAATCTATGACTGGAAGTTACATAATTCCAAGATGAATGAATGCATTAACATTTGACACTTTAATAGCAGCAGTTCAATGCTTAATAACAGGCTACAACAGCAGTGCAATGCTTAATAAATAGTGCTCATGTTCAACAATGAAAAAACAGTGCTCGTGAATGAATGAATTTTTTTCAACAGTCAGCGAATTTCATCGATTTTAAAACGAATTTATTCGGCAGAAATTCGAATTCGGGATTAAATTCGAGTTCGCCATAAAATTCGGCGAACTCGAACGAACATGTTCGTTGCAGCTTGAAAATCGCCGAATTTCGAATTTCATGGATAAAAATCGCCGAATCTGGTGACTTAGGCAGCGAGGGGCAGTGAGTACTGGACAGAGAGGCAGAGATAATGTCGAGAGACCAATGCAGAAGTAGAGAGGCAGACGCAGAAGCCAGAGCAGGCCACGCACAGCCCAAGTCATCCACGCATAGGGCAGCAGGAGTGACGCAGAGGGTCCCAAGGCAGTGCAGTGCCTCAGAGGGTTGATGCAGAGGCCGGAAGGGCCAATGCAGTGCTTCAGAGTTGTTGGAGAGAGTTTCGTGAGACAAGTTTTCTGAATACCTGTTTCCGAAAAGAGAGGTATTACTGCCAGTTATTTTTCTCAGTCGAGTGAGCCAGTTTGGCACCCAGTTGTACTCAAGGATATACTGCATAATAATAAACCCTCAAAATTGTTGCACCAGTTTTCCCGCATTGGGTTTTTCCAAGGACGAGTTGTCCAAAAATAACAGTGTCGCTTGTGTGTTTGTTTTCTTTCAGCGATTGATTTGTAGATGTTGGGACTGTATTGTGTTTATTTCATTATTTATATGTTTTAAATAACTTGTTCATAGTTAACAAGTAGAAGAAATAAACCAGAAGATTACAGATTAAATTTCTAACGGATAGACTTAGAAATTTCAACACCCTTGTCCACATGTTCGTGTCAGGCCTGAAACGTTGCCCCGGAGGTTGATGAAGCTAAAAATAAAGATAAAAGCATATCATGGCCACATACAAAAGAAAATTATATCAGAAATTGCAAAAGATGGTCAAGACACTCTATTAGCATGTGGGCAAAAGCAAAACATGAGCTACCCCTTCATTATGGCCATCACCCTGGTTCCTAGGGCCCCCTTCACTGCCCACCGCATCATTAAGGAACCCATGCACGTCCCAACCCTTGGTGGGCAATGAACTACCCCATCCTAAGGGGGTAATCATTGCTTATACCATACACAACATGCTCTCATCTCCCGGAAAAATCAAGAAAAGTCAAAAGGAAAATGAAGAAGGGTGGAAAAACAAAGGTCGAGGTAACTCATTTACCACGATTGCTCCCTCCTACATCTATACACCCAAATGTGTGGACATTCCTCATCATTACCATCCTTGAACCCATGGCATTTGGCCTTGAGATCCCTGTGTCACAATCCACCTCGTCATCATCCACATGAACCCTATCACTTGAAGGATGTACCATGGACAAGTCTTTCACTTTAGGGGCTGGGAACACTTAATAGGGTTGTTTATTAGCCACTCCTACCTAGGGAGGTAACACTATTACATGATCAAAGCCCCCAATTTGGAAGGAAAGCCCATTATGAGGTCTAATTTGTGGCCTTGATTAACAATCTTGGTTAACTTAGATGCATTAGTGAATTATTATACCTAATGGTGAGGAGACGCATTGGATCTTATGCGTAATTGGCAGGTGGTTTCATCATGGGTTGGGCAACTTAACTAGGGCCCAAGCCCACCAGAGGATCATATTGACACTTGTAGGGGATGCGTTGAGAGTCATGGAACTTCGTCATGTGATAGAGCATTATCTCATCTCATGGGCACCTTCAGCAGCTTGTTCATTGCCCACATTATTCACAAGATGATGCATTTGAACCAACATTGCCCCCAGTCTAGTTAGCATTGTACAGATGGTTTGGTCATTGATCTTAGGCCCGGAGGAGGTCTGTCTCACTCTTGAGACATGTGAGGTCATGCACCATCTTCAGAGCCTTCATTTAGAGCAGTCTAAAGGCTTATTTTTCATCTGGAGACCCATCAGACCAGTACTTGTGCCCCAAAGCCACTTTGAAGCACCACATGATGACTTACATGGAGATTAAGGGGCCATCCCCTTATGCATCATTTATGGATCCCTCTCCTTCGTCTTACCACTTAGAGGACTCAACTTGGCCTTCCAACAGCCTCATCTTATCATGACGTCGTCATTTTCGACCTACCATTGGATGGTTTATTCATAGTTATGAAGCTACTTGAGGGGCTTGTCACTAAGGCCTTGTTATTTTGCACATTAAAATAATGTTAGGGGCTTAGATTAGGAATTCGACCTCATAAAGGTCTCTTATTGATAATATTTGCTCTCATTGTGAGAGATCATCATCACTTGGACTTCTCTTCTAAAAAGGAATTCTACACTTCTTTTCTTGGATGAATTGGATTTTCTTCGATGCATTTTAATATCTTTTGGAGCTAATTTTGATCCCCCTTGGAGCTACTTCTTTCTATGGTTGGATATATCTCTTTCCATCTTGTGAGTGTTATCTTGTTGAAAATTCCTCTTGGATAATGTTTAATGTGTGGAATTATTACAACTAGTTAATTCTCTTGTGCCCTAATTTATTGAATATCATTATAGAGAATTATTTGGTTGTAAATTGCACATCTTACTCATTGCATAACAATAGATGAATGTTCCTAGTGGGTGGGATTATGTTCTTCCATGAAAAACCATAGATGTTGAGTAGGTAATTGTTAAAGAGTGGTCACTAGGGCATCATTCTTTAGCCTCCTTGAAGACGAATTTGGCAAATTTTGAATCATTACAAACTGCATATACAAGGGAAGTAGGCACTAGTCCATGAACATTAGTGATCACCCCCTCTTTGTGAAATTTCTAAGTCTAACCAGTTAGAAATTTTCCTACACTATCTGGTTTATTGCACCTACTTGTTTAATTACTAACAAGTTATTTAACCATATAAACATTGAAATAAACACAATGCAGTCTCAACCATCTACAGATCAACAGCTGAAAGAAATAGACAAACACACAAGGGACACCGCTATTTTTGGACAATCGTCCCCGGAAAAACCCAACTTAGGAAAACCGGTGCAGCAGTTCTAAGGGTTTTATTATTAAGTAGTTTTTCTTGAGTACACTGGGTGCCAAACTGGCTCACCCGATAGAGAAAATAATCTGGCAGTAATAACTCTCTTCGGAAGCAAATATTCTGAAAGTCTGCTCCACGAAGCCCTTTCCAGCACCTCTTTGAGGCACTATGTCAACCCTCCTGGCCTCTGTGTCAACCTGAAACCCTCTGCGTCAACCCTCTGAGGTTCTGCGCAGCCTCTCTGGCCCTCTGCGTCACTTCTGCAGCCTCTGCGTCACTCACGCAGGCCCTTCTGGCCTCTGCGCAGTCACTATTGGCCTCTGCGTGGCTCCTGCTGGCTCTGTGTCTACCTCTCTGCCTCTGCGCTGGTCTTCTGGCACTATCTCTACCTCTCTGCCGTGCACTCACTACCCCTCGCTGCAACTCTGATCACAGATTCGATTTCTCTTAGCAAACCCCGCTCTAGAAAATCGAACTTACTGATCACTCTAGTGTATCTCCAACTGACCCTCAAGCCTCCTCTTATACTTTTCCTGTTGATTTTTCAACAGCCGAGATTACATCTCTAATCAACAGCTAAGATTAGATTTGGCTTGATCCATTTCATTTAGAACCTTCTAACCCAGTTTTATATTAATACCCATTAATATTTTTATTTTCCTAATTTTAGACTTAAGAACCCATTAAAAATATTAATTATTTTAATATCTCCTTTACCGGGTAGAATTTCCCCAAACTATTTCTGGGTCTTGGAAATCTCATGTGCTTTAGCCTCTCCACCAATTTTCATGTCTAGAGCACATCTGATGCTACCCCAAATCAACACTCTCTCTTAGCGAGGAATGTGCTTTACTAATACCCCACCACCGAGCATCACCCTGATCATCCGGCATCGGCACCTATGTTGATGCTTGGCCTTCCTGCCCATCATCCTTTGCACTGCTGCATCCTGTACTGCTGCCTATGGCTCGACCACTGCCACTGCTACATTTGTACGGAAGCTCCTCTGCATTCATATTGCTATTGGTCCTTCCTCCCAACACTACATCTGCACTGCATCCCTCTCTCCTCACGTTGCATTGTGTTGCCCATAGCACTACCGCTGCTACTGCTACACTGCAACTCAGTCATTGAGACGATGGTAATTGATCTACCCAACTACTGACATCCTTTTCAGGCTAGAAACCCTCCTGATGTTGAAGCTCCCTCTGCCGCTATCTCGTGCTCCCTCTGTTGCCTTTGCGCTGTCACAACAACTATGTGCCTCTCGCATTGCTGCAAGAACCTCTATGCCTTCCTGCACTACTGCAACCTCCTTTGCGCCTCTCGCATAGATGCAACCCTCTTTGCGCTGCCAGGGACTACTGCACTCTAGCACTGTTATGCCGCTCCATTCGCATCTGCTTCTACCGACATCTGCCATCCTACTACTGTCAGTTCAGGGCTCCCGTAGGTGAATATGATCCAAGAGTTTGGGTACCTCAAAGATCCTGCCCCACATCTCCTATATTCCTCCCGACTACAGCTCGATGTCACCCCACCTCTTCTCTAGAGGTACATGAGCACTCATGGCACAATCGTCATCATCCTCTACCTCCTTTTCCGCCTTTGTTGGCGCTGCCTTGGAGTCATGCACTTCTCCCTTATTCTTCTTCCTGGGACACTAGCTTGCATAATGGCCCAGCTCCCCACAGTTGAAGCACTTAATCATGGAGAGGTCCTTTTTCTTCCTCTTCCCTTGTTGCCCCGCAAATAACAGAGCCGCATCCTCTTCCTCTTTTTTCTTGACCCGGGCTCCTTTGCGGCTACTTCCTGTCTTGGTCAGTCGTCTGATCTCTTCTTGGCGAAGAGCTGCCCACAATTCTTCCCATCCGGGAAGATTCGCTCTGCCCAAAATACTTTGGACGAACGTCTCCCACTCACTGGAGACTGCGTCAGGGCAATCTTCACTATTAACTCTTGATCCGGCGTGGCCCCTATGGAAGTCAGTTGGTCCCAGATCTCCTGCAACCTGCTGAGGAAGTGATCTCTTTGCTCCCCCTTCTGCATTTGATACGACCGTAGTTGATTCTCCAGTAGCATCTTCCTCTACACAGAAGTGCCTTGATACGATATCCTCAAGGTATCCCACATTTCCTTTGTCGTGTCCTTCTCAGCAATATGTTGGACTACATGATCCTTGACACCATCAAGGATTATGCATTTCGCCTTGGCCATCACATCCTCATACCTTTTGTTATCAACTGGGTCCAATATTGCATGAAGCGGAGATGCGGAAGCGTCATTTTCCAAAAATCTAAGAAGCGAAGTGTCTGCTATATAAATATATATATATATATATATAGCAAAAAAAAATATAAATATAGCAGACGCACGTTTTGAATATAATATATTTATTTATTTTGCATTTTTTTTTATAATTTTTTCGAAAGCTTAACGCTTGTACAACCGAGGCGCCGTCCGAAACGCGTTTCTGGCACACGCTTCCTGAAATTTCCAAGAAGCGTGTTTATCAGCCTGAAACGTGTTTCGGTTTTCCGAAACGCGTTTCGGGCGGTGCTTCCCCCACGCATCCATATGGATCACGGATTAGGGTTTTGATCCGGGGGGTGGGGGCACGTTTCTTGCAACACTGGCTAGGTCGACTGGGATAGCCACGGTTCTCAAGGCGAAGGCCTTGATGCAATGTCTATCCAAAACAAAGAGGATCCTGGCCTTCCAGATGACAAAGTTGGACGCCCTGTCCAGCCTGTCCTGATCCCTCAATCCGTTCATTGCCATCTCTGCTCTTCTTTTCGACTGCTCTGAGACTCTACTTCCCTTCTGGAAGTTCTCTTCTAGACTCCCTCTGAGTCTTGATTTCCCTCCTGGAAATCCTTCTACCAACAGTGAATCGCACCTCTCCGATCCCTTTTGCACCTGCAACACTGATCTGGATTTCTTGGCTAGAATTCCGCCTAGGTAGCGATTCCCTTCTACCTTGGTTCTATCACGTTAGGTATTTTTCTGCCTCAACAGCAACAGCACCCCACCAGCTTCACACTCCACGATCTGCCCACAGCTTCCTATGCCCCAGCAACTAAAGAACTAAGCCTCTAGGCTCTACGCAATCCCGGTAGTGACTGAATCGTTCCACTAGCCAACTGCGTCACTCCTACTTGGCTAAGCAAGATGACGTGGCTCTTCATGAGCCTCTTCTGCCTCACACTGTTTCTGCGCTAACCCCTTCTCTGGCTCAAACTGATGACGCAAGCCCTCTACGTCACCCCTTCTCTGTTGCTTTCTACTTAGGAACAACTTTTGTCACTCGAGACAGCTATTTCTGCTGCAAATTCTCTTATTCAACTAGTGCCTTCAACTCTCCTGTGATCTGCAACGCTCTAATACCATGTTGAAATTTCTAAGTCTAACCTGTTAGAAATTTTCCTGCATTATCTGGTTTATTTCGCATACTTGTTTAATTACTAAGAAGTTATTTAACCATATAAACACTGAACTAAACACAATGCAGTCTCAACCATCTGCAAATCAACAGCTGAAAGAAATAGACAAACACACAAGGGACACCGTTATTTTTGGACAATCATCCCCGGAAAAACCCAACTTGGGAAAACTGGTGCAGCAGTTCTAAGGGTTTTATTATTCAGTAGTTTTTCTTGAGTACATTGAGTGCCAAACTGGCTCACCCGACAGAGAAAATAATCCGGCAGTAATACCTCTCTTCGGAAGCAGATATTTGAAAGTCTGCTCCACGAAACCCTTTCCAGCACCTCTCTAAGGTACTGCGTCAGCCCTCCTGGCCTTTGCGTCAGCCTGAAACCCTCTGCATCAGGCCTCTGAGGCTCTCCGCAACCTCTCTGGCCCTCTGCATGGCTCCCGCTGGCTCTGTGTCTGCCTCTCTGCCTCTGCACTGGTCTTCCGACACTATCTCTGCCTCTCTGCCTTGCACTCACTGCCCCTCGCTGCAACTCTGATCACTAGTTCGATTTCTCTTAGCAAACCTTCCTCTAGAAAATCGAACTGACTGATCACTCTAGTGTATCTTCAACTGACCCTCAAGCCTCCTCTTATACTTTTCATGTTGAGTCTTCAACGGCCGAGATTACATCTCTAATCAACGACTAAGATTAGATTTGGCTTGATCCATGTCATTTAGAACTTGCTAACCCAATTTTATATTAATACCCATTAATATTTTTATTTTCCTAAGTTAAGACTTAAGAACCCATTAAAAATATTAATTATTTTAATATCTCCTTCACCGGGTAAAATTTCCCCAAACCATTTCTGGGTCTTGGAGATCTCATGTGCTTTAGCCTCTCCACCAATTTTCATGGCTAGAGCACATCCGATGCTACCCCAAATCAACACTCTTTCTTTTCTCTCCTCTGAATTTTCGACCCCTCTCCTTTGGATGGCTAGCTAGGGCATTCTACGAATTTCATTAGAGAAGGAAATTTGGGAATCCATTTGGATGGGACGCTTCCTTAGTGTTTTCTCAAGAGGGTCTCAAAATTTGATTGAGTTCTTACGGTGGATTCTCCACAAACTTTAATGCCCTAAAAGTGCCCTAGAAGGGAAACCTAGCTTGAATCTTTTGGATAGGTGGCTTTCTTGAGGATCATATGAACTTAGTATTTAGTGGAATAAACCCTAAGAAACCCTTTCTTTTGTCTTACCTTGACCTAGTGAATACTTTGGAGTAATTTCTTCCCACATATATTCTAAGAACCCTAGGTCTACCGTAAGCCCTAAATTAGGTCTTTCAAGGTGTCAAATCATCTTGCAAAGCTTCTTGAGAACTCCTATCTCATTTAGGAAGTCTTGACCTTAGGCATACTCATCATCATTGACCCTAAGTCTTGATTTTCCTTCTAGGTCTTTCTTGGAGAGCCTTCAGTTTTTTTTTAAGCATTGACCCTAATTGAGTCTCTTCTACAATGGGCCTTGTGAAATCACTCCATACTTAGTCATTGGCATATTAATTTCGAGTGATTTTGTTATGTAACCAGATCACAGAAACAGAAGAAAAGATAGATCAACAACTTGAAAATAAGCCTCTTCAAGGGGGCAACCTCCTTTTACATCACATAAATGAACAATTCTCGAATGATTCCAATGACAAGACCTCCTTGGTATATATAGGAGTCTAAGGGGTCAAAATATAATTAGGGCCAACATAACAATAATAATGTAAGGGCACTACAGTAACAATAGTGGGCTTCTATGGGGCAAAACAATAACAATATGGGGGCTACATTAGTATTATAGGGAACTAACATGCCCCTCTCCTTCAAAAAAGTGTTGTCCTCAAAACTTGAGTAGTTTTGGATGCTTTTGAATAAAATATTCACCCTCCCATGTGGAGTCTTCAACAGGTAAGTTCTTCCACTTAATGAGATATTCTGAAATTGATCTGTTGTGTAGCTGTCGGATTCTTGTTTCTGTGATTGCTTCAAGCTCCAATATGATTTTTCCTTCCTCGTCATGTTTTGGAAATATAGTTTGAACTGGGAGCTTATCACCTATAACCTTCTTTAAGCATGAAACATGGAAAACTGAGTGTACTCATGAAGACACAAGCAGCTCCAATTTGTAAGTCATAGTACCAATCTTTTGCAACACCTTGTAAGGGCCATAGTACTTGGGTGAAAATTTATTATCCTTCTTAGCTTGCTTGAGGGACATTTGTTTGTATGGTTGTAGTCGTAAAAATACTCAATCGCCCACATCAAAACTTTTATCACTGCAATGCTAATATGCCCGTTGTTTCATTCGATTCTGCGCCAGAGTTAACTTATCCTTTAAGAGTTGGAGAGCTTGTTTTTTATGCTCGATGTGATTTTCCATTGCTTGAACCTTAGAATTATCTCTTAAAGACAATGTGATGATCCATAAAGTGCTATAAATGGGGTCATTTTTGTTGCAGTATGGAACTGTTATACCACCATTCTGATAGAGGTAACCACTTGATCCATTGTGTTTGTTTATCAGATACGACGCAACGAAGATATTCTTCCAAACATTGTTTACTATCTCAGTTTTCCCTTCAAAATGAGGATGATAGGATGAGTTATGAGCTAACTGAGCACCAAGACAAGAAAATGATTTTGTCCAAAAATTTCCAGTGAAATTGGGATCTCTATCACTTACAATAATCTTTGAGTTTCCATGTAGATTTTGAACTATTTCCACAAATGCAATAGCGACTGTATTGGCTTTGAAAGGATGAGATAGTGCTCAATCCTTCCATTGTTGGGGCAAAGGAAGCTGTGGGCAGTTTGCGGGAGCGAAGCTAGTGGGGTATTGTGGTCAGAGCTGTGCCTAACAGGGCAAAACCAAGGTAGAGGGAATTGTTGCCGAGGCAGATTTCTAGCCAAGGAATCCGGATCAGTGTTGCAGTTGCACAGACGATCAGAGAGGGGCAACTTGACGATTGGCAGAAGAATTTCCAAGAGGGAAATCGGGACTCAGAGGGAGTCCAGAAGAGAACTTCCAGACAGGAAGTAGAGAAACTCGGAGGAGTCGAACCGAAAACTTCCAGACGGGAAGTAGAGAGACTTAGCAGGAGTCGAACTGAGAACTTCCAGGCGGGAAGTAGAGAGAGTCAGAGGAGTCGACAGAGAAGAGCAGAGAGATGGTCGTGAATGGGCTGAGGGATCAAGATAGGCTAGACGGAGCATTCAACTTTGTGGTCTAGAAGGTCAGGATCCTTTCCATTCTAGATAGACATCGCATCAAGGGCTTCACCTTGAAAGTAATGGCTATCACAGTTGACCCGATAGCTAATAAAAGGTACGAGGAGGCAATGGCCAAGGCAAAATGCATCAACCTTGATGGGGTCAAGGATCATGTGGTCCAACATATTGCAGAGAAGGAAACGACAAAGGAGATGTGGGACGCCTTGAAGACATTGTACCAGCATACTTCCGTGCAGAGGAAGATGTTACTTGAGAATCAGCTAAGGTCATATCAGATGCAAAAGGGAGAGTAGATAGATCTCTTCCTCGGTCGATTGAAGGAGATCCGGGACCAACTGACTTCCATAGAGACCACACCGGATCAGGAGTTGATGGTGAGGACTGCACTAAACGCAGTCTCCAAGGAGTGGGAGACATTTGTCTAGTGCATACTAGGCAGGGCAAGTCTTCCAGATTGGGAAGAATTGTGGGCGGCTCTTCGCCAAGAGGAAATCAGACGGCTGACCAAGACAGGAAGTAGCAGCAAAGAAGTCTGGATCAAGAAGGAAGAGGAAGAGGATGCAGCTCTGGCATCTGCGCGAAAGCAGGAGAAGAGGAAGAAGAAGGACCTCTCCAAGGTCAAGTGCTTCCATTGTGGGGAACTAGGTCACTATGCAAACCAGTGTCCGAGGGAGAAGAGTAAGGGAGAGGCTTCTAACTCTAAGGTAACGCTAGCGAAGGCGGAGAAAAAAGTCGAGGATGACGATTGTGCCATGAGTGCTCATGTGCCACTAGAGAAGAAGTGGGGAGACATCGAGTTGTACTTAGGAGGACTACAGGCGATGAGGGGCAAGATCCTTGAGGTACCCAACCTCTTGAATTATACCTGGCTACGGGAGCCCGAAGAGGAGTAGCAGGACTGGCGGATGTAGGTAGAGACAGACGCGGATGAAGTGGCAGAGAGTGCTACAGTGAAGGAGTCCCGAGCAGCGCGAGGCTAGCAAGCTATAACAATGCGAGAGGCACGAAGAGTGTTGCAACAATGCAGGATGGCACAAAGAGGTTTGCAATTGTGTGAGATGCAAGGAGTTGTTGCAACAACGCAGAGGTCAGTAGAGGGAGCACTTGTTAGCGGCAGAGAGAGCTTTAGCATCGAGAGTGTTTCTAGCCTGACAAGGATGTCATAAGTTGGGTGGATCAGTTACTTACTTCTTAGTAACTGAGTTGCAGTGCAGTAGCACGATGCAGCATGATGAGAGGGGGATGCAATGCATATGCAGTCTTGGGAGGATGGACCAGTAGCAGCACAGATGCAGAGGGAGTTGTCGTACAGATGCAACAATGGCAGTGGCAAGGCCACGGGCAGCAGTATAGGATGCAGCAGTGCAGAGAATGTTGGGCAGGACGGCCTAGCATCAGCACAAGTACCAATGCCGCATAATGAGGGTGATGCTCAGTGTGGAGTATTACTAGAGCACAATCCTCACTAAGAGGGAGTGTTGATTTGGGGTAGCATCGGATGTGCTCTAGCCATGAAAATTGGTGGAGAGGCTAAAGCACATGAGATCTCCGAGACCTAGAAATGGCTTCGACAGATTGTACCCGTTTGGGAGATATTAAAATAATTAATATTTTTAATGGAGTTCCCAAGTTTAAACTTAGGAAAAATAAAATATTAATGGGAATTAATATAAAATTAGGTTAGAAGGTTCCAAAAGTCATGGATCAAGCCAAAGCTAATCTTAATCGTTGATTAGAGATTTAATCTCGGTCGTTGAAGGACCAACGAGAAAAGTATAAGAAGAGGCTTGAGAGTCAGTTGGAGAATACACCAGAGTGATCAGTGATTCAGTTTGCTAGTGCGGGGTTGCTAAGCAAAAGTGAATCAGTGAGAGGCAGTGAGAGGCAGTGCGTACTGGGCAGAGAGGCGGAAACAATGCCAAGAGACCAACGCAGAAACAGAGAGCGAGAGCAGTAGCCAGAGCAGGCCACGCAGAGCCCAGCGGAGACAGCGCAGAGCCCAGAGGGATTGCGTCATCCACGCAGAGGGCAGAGGGAGTGACGCAGAGGTTGCGCAGTGCCTTAGAGGGTCGACGCAAAGGGTCATGGGGCTGACGTAGTGCAGCATGAGGCTGACACAGAGGCTAGAAGGGCCAGTGCTAAGCTTTAGAGTCGCCGGAGAGGGTATCGTGGGACAGGTTTTCTGAATACCTGTTTCCGAATAGAGAGGTATTGCTGTCGTGTATTATTTTCTCTATCGAGTGAGCCAGTTAAGCACCCAGTTGTACTCAGAGGAAATACTGCATAATAATAAACCCTCAGAATAGCTGCACTGGTTTTCCCGCATTGGGTTTCTCCGGGGACATTTGTCCAAAAATAACGGTGTCACTTGTGTGTTTGTTTTCTTTCAGTTGATGATCTGTAGATGTGATTGTATTGTGTTTATTTCAGTATTTAAATGTCTTAAATAACTTGTTCGGAATCTACAAGTAGAAGAAATAAACCAACAGAACAGAGATTAATTTTTAATGGATAGACTTAGAAAATTCAACATTAAGGAGTTAACTCAAATGAATAAGGAAATAAGAATTGACCATGCTAGAGAGATAAGTGTCATGCAATCTAGGTTGATCCAAATGGAAAGAAGTCAAAATCAAAATGTTCAACCTACAAACAATAATAATAATAACAGAGGTGACAATAATCCATGGCCAAGAAGGAATCTTCCTGATGATCAAAGACCTACTCCTCTTCAGTCTGGAAATGTTGTTGATCAGCGTATTCCATTTTGCAAACCTTGTGAAATTTTTCATGAGGAAAGTTTGTGTGCTCTTGCTAGAAAACCCTTAGAAGAAGGAACGAATGAGCAGATAAATAATGTAAATCAACGTTCTTTTGAGGAAGGTCGTGGCACAGACATGATCTCTTCATCTTTCACCATTAATAACTTCAGCAATGAGAAGGACCCTATCACGCAAATGTATGATGAAACTCCATCTCAAGAGCAGATTCTTGAAATTGTAAGAAGTAAATGTTATACATATCAAAAGAAGGGCAAGGAGCCAAGTCAAGATAGATAGGTTGCATCTGAGAGATATAAATCAGGATAGAAAATCGATTGGGTTGCATGGATTAACAGTATTAATATGTATGTACCAGTGCTCAAACTTCTAAAGGTTCCTTCTCAAAGGGCAACATTCTTCAAAGCTTTAGGCATGGCTCAACAAGATAAGGTTGATATCAATCGAAAGGATGAAGAAATCAAGTTAAAGGATCTAAATTGTTACATGACAAATGAAGACCATCAACCTTTCTTCATAACATTGGATATCAATGACCGCCTTCTTCATAAGTGCATGTTAGATTCTAGGACTTCAACAAATGTCATGACTAAGAAAGTTACGGATCAACTAAATCTAAGAATCGCAAGACCTCATCACAACATTCACTCAATGGATTCTAAGAAGACTGAAGTCCTTGGTGTGACTAAAGACTTACAAGTTGCCTTGGCCAACTATCCATACAAAATCATCACCATGGACATAGCAATTATTGATGTGCCAAATGTGTGGGGAACGCCACTATCAAGAAAGTTTGCAGTTGCAACTCTGTCTTTCGGCACACTTCTTGTATAGTCCTTTGACCTACGGTTGTTTGTAGCACAAGACGCTGCAATACAGAGAATCCTCAAATTTGTGGCAATGGTGAAGAAGCAAATTCATAGACTCTAAAAGACACAAGCTTGATATAATTAAAAGTTGAATCAAATTCTTACAATGATGACTGCGTACTGAAGGTATTTCCTTATGCCCTAGTTCTGAAGCTTATCTTGGTCAATATTAGCCTTGGAGAAGCAAGCATACTTATTGTAACTTAATTAAGTGAGCAAAGATTCTTTTCTCCATAACTTGTGTAGCCTGTGGAAGTTTTTGAAGCAGCGCATCCAGTTCAAGAGAAGGCAGTGAACAGAGCAAGAAGCATCAGTAAAGATTATTGTTCAGAACCATTGACATTTATTGGAAGAAGATTGATTTTTGTGCCTTTTTGTGCATTAATGTTCAGACCTATTGTATAGAGCAATAGAATGGAATCCTAAGTTCATTATATCAGAGTTGCCATGGAGTGGTAATTGGTTTGTGTTGATTTTGGGTAGCATCGGATGTGCTCTAGCTCCGAAATTTGGTGGAGGGGTTAGAACACATAAGATCCCCAAAACCCAGAAATCGTTTGGAGAAATTCCACCCGAATGAGAAGTTATTAAAATAATTTATATTTTTAATGGGTTCCTAAGTCCAAACTTAGGAAAATAAAAATATTAATGTATATTAATAAAAATATGGGTGAGAAGGTTCTAAGTGACGAGGATCAAGCCTGTTTTAATCTTAGTCGTTGATTAGAAATTTAGATCATGGTCGTTGATTCATCAATAGGAAAAGCATAAGAGGAGGCTTGAGGGTCAGTTGGAGATACACCAAGAGATCAAAGAGTTCGATTTTTCTGGGGCGTGGTTTGCTGAGAAAATCAAGCTAGTGATCTAAGTTGCAGTGAGGGGCAGTTCGGCAGAGGGACTTCAGTCCAAGGTCGAAGAATACATAGTAGAGAGGCAGAGCAAGACCAGAAGAGACAACGCAGCTCCAGAGAGGGTGACGCAGAGGCCAAAAACGTTGACGCAGGTGATGCTGAAGCTGGAGGGGATGACACAGGCCCTTAGAGGCAGTGCTAGGGTTTGTCTGTGGGGAAGAGAGAGAGCAGTTCAGCATATCAACTTTCTGAGCAATGGAATCTCACTGAGAGGGTGACGCAACTCCTAGAGAAGGTGACGCGGTTCCAACACAGAGCTTGGAGCAGCCATCGCTACCCAGCACTAGGGACAGCATTTGTCATCCGTGGGGTTGATCATCCAGTTGCTTGATTTGTCGAAATATCTGTCTCCAAATAGAGGTACTTCTGCCAAGGTTATTCTCTGTTGGGTGAGCTGCATTTGGCACCCTATTTGTATTCAAGAATCACCGATTTTCCCGAATTGGGTTTTTCCGGGGACGATTGTCCAAAAATAACGGCGTCCCTTGTGTGATTGTCTCAGTTTATTTCAGTTCATGATCTATATGTATGTGTAGGCTGCAATAGTGCTTTTCATCGATGTTTATGTAATTAAATAACTTGTTAAATGCAAAAGAACAAGTAGGAGATGATAAACCAGTGATTGCAGTAGGGATTTCCGATGTGTAGATTCAGAAATTTTCACATGGTATCAGAGCATTGCAAATCATAAGAAACTGAAGTTACCAGCCAAGAAATCCGGAGAATTTGCTGCAGAAAGCAGTTATCCCAAGAGACAATGTTGTTCCAGAGTCAGAGATGCAGAAGGAGTGACACGGTGCAGAAAAGGTGATGCAGAGGTCGATGCAATGCATGCGTCAGCACTCTGAGCCAAGTGAGGGTGACGCAGTAGCTGGGAGGAGCCCATGCAGTAGATGTGTCATCTATCTAGGCCAACGCAAAAGTAGAAGAGGGGGCAGATCAACATCAGCTAGGAAGGATTGACGCAGTGGCTAGGAGGAACTAATCCAGCTCACACAGTGATTGCGCAGAGCCAGAGGGGCTCAGATTCTTCAGTTGTCAGGGCTAAGGAAGCAGAGCAGATTCGATTTGAGGAGTTGGTGGGGCGTTGTTTCTGTTGGTGCAGAACAGTGTCTATGGAGACAGATCCGAGGTAGAGGGAGTCACTGACTTGACAAATTTCTAGCCAAAGAAATCTAGATCCGAGTGTTGATTTGGGGTAGCATCAAATGTGCTCTAACCATGAAAATTGGTGGAGAGGCTAAAGCACATGAGATCTCCAAGACCCAGAAATGGTTTGGGCAGATTCTAATCGGTTTGGAAGATATTAAAATAAATAATATTTTTAATGAAGTTCCTAAGTCTAAACTTAGGAAAAATAAAATATTAATGGGTATTAATATAAAACTGGGTTAGAAGGTTCCAAAAGTCATGGAACAAGCCAAATCTAATCTTAGTTGTTGATTAGAGATTTAATCTCAGTCATTGAAGGACCAACGAGAAAAGTAAAAGAGGAGGCTTGAGAGTCAGTTGGAGAACACACCAGAGTGATCAGTCATTCATTTTGCTAGAGCGGGGTTGCAAAGCAAAGTTGAATCAGTGATCAGCAGCGAGGGGCAGTGAGTACGAGGCAGAAAGGCAGGGAGTCGGGACAATACTGCGAGACCAGCATAGAATCGGAGAGAGCAAGAGCAGCAGTTAGTCCAGGCTACGCAAAGCCCAGCAGAGGCAGTGCAGAGCCCAGAGACACTGCGTCATCCACGCAGAGGGCAAAGGGAGTGATGTAGAGGCTCCCAGAGGTTGCACAGTGCCTGAAAAGGCTGACACAAAGGGTCCTGGGGCTGACACAGGTCAGCAGGAGGCTGACACAGTGGCAAGAATGGCCAGTGCTGAGCTTCAGTTGTGTCAGAGAGGGTTTCGTCGGACAGGTTTTCTGAATACCTGTTTCTGAATATAGAGGTATTGTTGCCGTATATTTTCTCTATCGGGTGAGCCGGTTTAGGCACCCAATTGTACTCAGTCAAACTGCATAATAATATAACCCTATGAATAGCTGCACCGGTTTTCCCGCATTGGGTTTTTCCGGGGACATTGGTCCAAAATAACGGTGTCACTTGTGTGTTTGTTTTCTTTCTATTGATGATCTGTAGATGTTGATACTGTACTTGTGTTTACTTTCAATATTTACATGGTAAATAACTTGTTAATTAATTAAACAAGTAGGTGGAATAAACCAGATAGTACAGGAAGAATTTCTAATGGGTTAGACTTAGAAATTCCAACATGGTATCAGAGCGTGGTTGCAGATCACAGGAAAACTAAAGGCATCAGCCGAGCAAAGCATTTGCAGCAAATTCAGCTGTCCCGAGTGACAGAGCTGATCCTTGCAGAAGGCGACAGACGAAGGAGTGACGCAGAGGGACTGCGTCATCATTCTAGGCCAGAGAAAGGCAACGCAAAGGCTAAGGGAGGCAGAATCAGGCTCACGCAAAGGCCAGGATGGCTGACGCAGTAGGCTGGGGGAGCTGATTTGCCGATGTCAGGATTATGCAAAGCCAAGTGGCTCAATCCCTCAGTTGCTGGGGGCATAGGAGGTTGTGGGTAATTTGCGGAGCAAAGCTGGTGGGGTACTGTGGTCAGAACAGTACCTAGGGCAAGACCAAGGTAGAGGGAGTTGCTGCCGAGGTGGATTTCTAGCCAAGGAATCTTGATCCGGATTTAAACAGGAACGCAATAAAATACAAAGATAACCATAAAGACAGATATGCAGCAGAAATAATACTTCATTTCATTACTGTAAAATACTGAAATATGCTTACAAACAGAAGTGGAAATAAACCAGTTAGGGCGATGGTAGCTTATCTTTGAGAAGAGATGTGGCGGTTACATGCCTCTGAACTGTGTTACAATGAGGCTCGAAGGCCTATTTATAGTTGAGAAACAATGGAAAACTATTAACATTCCAAAACCTAACCCTAGGAGATGAAACACCAAACTGTGGGCCCCGTTCGGGGTGAGTTGGACAGCCAACTTCCCGGGGTCGCGAATTGGTCGTATTATCTCCATTTGACGCGCATGATAGCCTGTTGGAAAGATCTCTCCAAGGACTACAACAAAAAAGACGATTTCTTGATAGAAAAATCGTTGGCGATAGATTTCCCAAAAAACGTCGTTTAGGGCCTCAAAACGGCTCCGGAAGTTTAGGACCCGAAAAACTGCTAAACATAGTAAACTGTGCTATAATTAAGGAAACTGAAAAACTGAAAGAGACAGTTGTGGAGGTCCAAATGGGATAGGTGGGTGGCCACCAACATCCACCTGGATCATTCCTCCCCCCTTAGGAAGCAATGGTCTCCATTGCGTTGAGTTCCTACTTGAGATGAGGAAGCTTCTACTGAGCTGGGTCTCTGGTGAGCTGTTCTGCAATCTCTGATGTGTCCAGAGATGGTGGGAAGCATGGTCGACGATGGTCCACATTGAACACTCGATGCAAGCAAAGGAATGGAGGAATTTTGTGCTTCAAAGCATTGTTGCCTGTAGCCTTGTTACTGGTGTAAGGACCATGTCGAAGTGGTCTGAGTTTCTGATGGGCTCTGGTAAGGCGTTCTCTCTGCAGATGTAACCAAACTTTGTCGCCCACTTGAAACTTGTGTGGTACCCCTATGGGTAAGGAGAAGTTGTTCGTGTGTTCTGTCATGACTGTATCCCTCTGTTGCTGCTGCTGCGTGGAGGAACCCTTCGCGGGGATCATGGATGTAGCAACAATCTTCCCCTTACTTTGGGAGCGAACCAGCCAGAAAATAAATTTCCTAGTCTGTGAGATGAGCTTGCTGCCTTTCTTAGGAATGATCAAAGAGGTGGTGGTAGGTGGAGCTACCTCCGGTATCCAGTATAATGAATTATCCAAAGAAATAATGGCATCGCTAGGCCTTGACTCATACACAGCATGTCGCCTCCACAAGTATGGCTGGCCTAATAATACATCACAAACATCCAGAGGTGTAACATCACACAATACTTCGTCTGCAAAGGGCTTGATGGTGTAGGGAAGGCGGCACTGCTGGCGAACTTTGAGGTCTCATCCTTCGTGAAGCCACCCAATACTGTACGGCTGCGGGTGTGGTGTAGTCGGTAGGCCCAACCGCTTCACGACCTCTGCTGAAATGAGGTTCTTTTGGCTGCCACTGTCGACAATGAATTGCAG
>APFE031339684.1:0-16154 GCA_000404065.3 Pinus taeda | reverse complement strand
ATCTCTGAAAGAGATGTGGCGGCTACATGCCTCTGAACTGTGTTACAATGAGGCTCGAAGGCCTATTTATTGTTGAGAAACAATGGAAAACCCTTAACATTCCAAAACCTCCCTAGGAGATGAAACGCCAAATTGTGGGGCCCGTTTGGGGTGAGTTGGACAGCCAACTTCCCGGGGTCGCGAATTGGTCATATTATCTCCGTTTGATGCGCATGATAGCCCGTTGGAAAAATCTCTCCGAGGACTACAACGAAAAAAATGAATTTTAGAAAATCGTTGGCGGTAGATTTCCCAAAAAACGTCATTTAGGGCCTCAAAACGGCTCCGGAAGTTTAGGACCCGAAAAACTGCTAAAAATAGTAAACTGTGCTATAATTAAGGAAACTGAAAAACTGAAAGAGACAGTTGTGGGGGTCCAAATGGGATAGATGGATGGCCACCAACATCCACCTGGATCAAATCTGGATCAGTGTTGCAGTTGCACAGACGATCGGAGAGGGGCAACTTGACGTTGGCAAAAGGATTTCCAGGAGGAAAATCAGGACTCAAAGGGAGTCCAGAAGAGAACTTACAAACGGGAAGTAGAGACTCAGCAAGAGTCAAACAGAGAACTTCCAGGTGGGAAGTAAAGAGACTTGGAGGAGTCGACAAAGAAGAGTAGGGAGATGGTTGTGAATGGGCTGAGGGATCAGGACAAGTTGGATGGGGCATCCAACTTCGTCATCTGGAAGGCCAGGATCCTGTCTGTTCTGTGTGCCATGAGTGCTCATGTACCTCTAGAGAAGAGGTGGGGAGACATCGAGAATTTCACTACCCTTAATGGAAGTAGCAACAGAACGACTTCTAGATATTTATACTTTGATGACACTTGATGATGGAGTTTCAAGGATGCAAATGCAACAAAATCCTCTAGGAACATTCATTCATTCATTTTCCATGAGTAACACATGCAAATTTCCCAATAGTTTCAATGTTTAAACAAAATTTCATCAGTTAGGGCACATAAAAACCCATGAGACAACATTCCATGCATTAGACATTAAACATAAATCAGAAATATAGCATTAAATAGCACTTACAAGACAATGAAGAATATATACATCCATCATAATGCCAAAAAGAAGCTCCAAGAGAGATAGCGAAAATTTCCAAACATCAAAATGCATCCAAATCGTCCCAAATTCATCCTCTAATTGCAGGTCTGACATTCTCAAGAAGAGAGGTCAAAAATCCAAAGTCTGATGCTAGGAGGAGACTACCTCTCTCCTATTTATACAATAGCTAAGTGTTCAAAATATGAAAAATAAAGCACCTCCAATGCCTAAAAATGTCAAGTAACCCACCCGTGGTTACAAGCCAACCATGATAGCTCAAAAATAAAGTCGAATTAGCCCTCTTAAGCCCACGCAAGGCTGATGTGGAGGCCTAGAGGAGCAGCGTTGAGGCCTCATGTGCTAAGGATCAGAGTGAAGGCCTCAAAAATAATGAATAAGAGGAGAATGCCCTCCATATGTTGCAAAACATCTCACAACCCCTATTTGGGTTTTGTGAGCTCCATATGGGTCTCATGGGTCTCGAAATGCCTCAAGATCAAGTCGATGTTGCATCAATGAGGCTAGAAGATGACACATGCCCTCCCATGTCTCCCCAGGAAAGACATAACCTCCTCTAGGCCTTGGAACAGCTGCCAAGTGTCGGGTGCAATGTATAGCTGGATGGGCAACTTGGTCCAAGAAAATCATCATCTCTGAATAATTAGGTCACGAACAAGCAAGTGGTGGTGCTGAAGAAGCCCATGGTGTGGTAATCAATGCTCTACATGGTCGGAGGCCCATGGGTCTCAATGCTCACCCTACAAATTCCATTGTGATCCTCTGGAGGGCTTGGATCCCGTATAGGGAGGCCAAGTCCAAGATGAAAACCCACCTGCAATCCTGTATAAGATCCAATGGATCTCTTCACCATCCAATACAATAATTCATTAGTGCAATTGAGTAAGTAGGTTTGCTAATCAAGGGCAGAAGTGGACACCTCATAATGGGTTTCCCTTCCAAATTTGGGGCTTTAGACATGCCCTCGTGTTACCTTCCTCGGCAAGAGAGGTTAAAGAATGACCCTATTAGGTGGTTTCAACCATTAAGGGAATGACAGGTCCAAGGTACACCTTTCAAGTGGCAGGTGTCATGTGAAATAATGATGGAACGAAGAGAGGCAAAGGGAAGGCTCCAAGCCACATGCCATGGTACAAGAGTAGCTATGATGAGGAAAGTCCATACCTTGGGTGTATGAATGTAAGGAGGGAGAAATTGTGCTACATGAGTTACCCTGCATTTTGATTTTCCACCCTTCTTCATTTGCCTTTTGACTTATATTGATTTTTCTTCATTTTACTGCTCAGGGCTCAAGGGGATGAGAGCATGATGTGTAAGATATACTAGTGATTACCCCCTTAAAGTGGGGCAATTCATCGCCCACCAGGGATTGGGACATTATTGGGTTCCTTAATGATGCAAGGGGCACTCGTAGGGGCCCTAGGAACCAGGGTGATGGCCATAATGATAGGGGTTAAAGCTCATGCTTGGATTTTGCCCACGTGCTAAATTTTATTGTCTCGGCCATCTTTTGCATTTTGTGGTACATTTCTTGTTGTATGTGGCCATATTATGCCTTTATCTTTCTTTTTAGTTGCATCAACCTCTGGGGCATCCTTCCAAGCCTGACCCAAGGTGTGGACAAGGGGAGGGGAAGCCTAACACCTTATGGGCCCAATGGACAAATGTGGACCCAGATGGGTAAAATATAGAAAAGGGATTGTAATGAGCGGAGGAGAGTCATATATATGGTGTCGGGAAGCAGGAGCACACAACCAAAATCACAGTTTCCCATGTAGTGCCACTCCTAAAGCTAATAGTCAATAAAGAAGATCCCATGGGACTAGGATACAAGATTAATCCCCCAAGCTGAAGTAAGGGAACAAGAGTATAGTCAAAGCCCTTCATTCTTCCAAGTTGCCCAATGATCCATGCCCAAGTGTGCCCAAAAAAAACAAGCATAAACACCCAATTACATAATGAAAAATCACACCTTCAAGGTTGGATGGCCCACCTTCAAACATACGATCATGACAGATGAGCAAGGGTACACAACAGTTGGCTTAGGTGGCGGATAAAAGTAGCACATCAAAGCTATCAGGGGGCTGCAAAGGGCTACTAGCTGTCTGCTGAAGACAAATCTAGGAGAAAATTTTCTCCTATGGGGTCACCCACTGGTGGTGGGCAACAAGTAACATTATTGACTTAAGATCATCAAGTTTGCTTAAGTTGAATGTGTCTCATCTATAGTCAAAGGACTTCCATGCCCTTGTGCAAAGGATCTAGAACCTTTCCCCATGGCCTGTAGCGACTCGAGGTTGGCTGCTTTGGTGGGAGATTGTTGTATTTTGCAAAGTCAAGTTCATTAGAGGGTGGGGAAGAATGATGACTTGCAAGAGGAGAAAGGAGTTGCATGCTACTCGATTAAGACTTGAGGAGGACCTCCATAGTGTGATCCTTTGGGAGGATGTCACTTGGTTGGAGATGGTAGTTTGTAGGTGAGAGTACATTGCTAGGGATGCCACAATCTGTTCCAAACTACAGTGAATTAAAGAGGAGGATGAGGGATACAAATTTTACTTAGATTATTTAGAAGAAAGGGTGGGCTGAAAAGGTTCTTGATTTGTTCAAAGCGAGTGGATCTCTTACAAAAGATCCAATCGAGGCCAAAGGTATGTTTTGATTTTCAAAATATCTTTTCTCCATATGTTTTGATGAATCACGTGGTGGATGTCAGGAATGTTTGTTATAAAGTTATCATACACAAGGTGTCCAGTGGTGATTGAGATAGATTGGACAATGACTTGTCGAAAGAGGTGTTTTTCTGCAGCCCTTAGTTCCATGAAGAATGGTAAGTCATTGGGGTTGGATGCCCTTCCTTTTGAGTTCTACCAGACCATGTGGGACACATCGAGGATGATTTTTAATGTTTGGCAACTAACCCATTCTCATTTGAGATGTTAATTGAATCTCTCAAACAAGGTCATATCAAACCCATTTCAAAGAAAGTGGCCAGGGACACCATTGAGGGTTGGAGACCTATTACCTTACTCAGTGTTGTTTAAAATGATGGCTAACAGTGAATATATATATATGACCCGCCATCCCCCAAAAATTTGGGGTGTGCTCTAGCAGTTTCAGGGACACGTCCCCCATCCCTGTCATTCCCCGTCCCGAAAACCAGTGCAACATAATCTGCTGGGACCTTTTACCACCTCGGGATGACAAAGTACCCTTGGCTATATCCGGCCATCTCTGAAGCTTATTTGCAGCCTGAGCCTGCTCAGGAAAATAACTGGTGAAACTCATCGTCTGACCCAAAGCCTATTAATAATGGTTGTGCTGCACCTCCCAAGGCCTGGGATGGCCCTCTGCCCAATGCGGGCATTATTCCTGCTCCAGCCTGACAATTATCTTTGTCTACTGTTAATTTCCTTGTGTGACAACTGAGTTACTCTGTTTAAGATCTATATTTGTACGAGTTATAAGCTTCGTGGCTGTTTTGGTTTTTTGAGCTGGGGAAGTCTTGTGTTTTAAGTTTTAGCGCACTCAGCTCATAAAGTTGCAGCCCATTCTTTGTATAAAATAGCCTTAATTTACATAATTTGATAATTATTAACAGTTAGACACATTCCGCCCCCACCAAACCAAAAAGAGTGTTTTAAAGATTTAAAAAATTAGCCTTTTGGATGTTCAGCTGGAAAGAAGCTTCTTCGCATATACTCAAACAATCAAGAAAAGTACTATTTTTTCATTGCCAGCTACACTTCTGACACTATATTCCCACTTCCACTGGCAAAAAAACTAGGGTAAGCTGAGGTTAACTTCGATCCATTTATCTGCTGCTATATCCATATATCCAACTAAACTACATTAATTATTTTCAGCTAAATTCAATTAGAGTAACACTTCTAAAATCATATTAGAACCCTTTAATTTACAAACCTTTATTTCTACAGAAATTATGATTTTTTTTCACATATTTTACATGATATATCATATTCCTGCAAAACCTGAGCAGGTAAAACACAGACGAAAGACGAAAAAGCCACAAACATGGTTTTATATGATAACTCGGATGATATCAATCTTGATTTAGTGACCGCTCCAGTTTGACTTATATTAGCATAGTTGCTTGACAGAATACAGTCGAAACCGAGGGATTCGACGAAAATATAAATCAATGGAACCTAACTATTTGCATCAGAGACTGTCGCTTACAAATAAAAAGAATCCTATTGGACATTGGGGAAGATATGCATGACATATCTTAGATAGTTGAATTACCAGTATGTGTCAGGTAAAGGTGGCGAAGCAGCAAATGCCTTCTGCGAAATCCAAACCAGAATGAATGTTGAGAATGAAAAGTTTGCGCAGTTTTGAAGTCATAGATATGCTATAATCATAAAAGGAAGTATATAATTTTGGAAACAAAGCAGCTCATGGGTAGCATAGGCCGTCCACTTAACTACCATTCTTCGTCAGAGTTACTCGAATTTTTTCCCTTGATTTCGTGATCTGGATATGATTTGAAAGGCCAATGGAATAATGAAATATGAACAGCATATTCCTCAGCAAAAATAAACTAAAAATACTTTGAAATCTAGTGCAGAGTCACATTTGTTTAATGCCAGATGAAATCGTGATTTAAAATTCCATATGGCGTTTTTCCCGTGGTGTTAAAAATAAATCTATTAACATTTGGAATATTTATCGGTATTTAACATTTTCAGTTTTATGATTCTGTTCAAACCACTTGGTTTTGGACATTTAATTCTTTTTGTGCATTTAAATACTTAATTTTTTCAATAATTATCAAAAATTCAGTTCTGAAACGGTAAGTGAAACTGCAATTTTATCTTATTTAAATTTAAATTATATTTGTAAAAGCATAAATGAATTTAGTGCACTAAAAACATAACTATTAAGTGATGATAATTTAGAATTTCATTATGTTTTTAATTTTTTTAATAAAATTTTATGTAAAATTAATTAAAAATTATACTAAATAAATAAAAATGGAGTGGTCTATAGTGTGATTTTTTGGACTTTATCGGAATCTTGCGGTAAAATTTGAGGTGAAATCCTGATTTGTGTTATTTAAACTGGTTTTTGACTATATATATGGACTCAACGCCCTCAAAAACCCCAAAGGCACTTTGATTGTGCAGGGGTTACCCATCAAACTTGTGATTTCAATAAATCTCTATCGGATTTTAAATAAATTAGACTGGAAAAACGCACCATAAAAGATTCCAAAAAATGGCACTAAAGACAACTCAGATAAAAACTACTATGTTTCTTACTTTATGAATTTTACATATATACTCTATATTAAAAAAAAACTAGAAAAAAAATATAAAAAGATATAATCTTCTTTTTTATTTTTTCCAATTTAATTAATAATAATTGCGAAATAGTTATAATTTTTATTCATATTTTTTTTATGTGTAAGTTAGGCATTTGTATTATATTTTATCTAATAAAAAAATATTTGGTTCGAAACCCGTTGACATGAACACAATGCAAGAGGTAGAGATGGTATCAAGAAGTTGGGTGTTGGAAAAGCAAAAGACTTGGCTAAACTCCAAGCAGAATATCTAAAGTGGGGTTCAAAGATCCTTGCACCTCACATTACAAAAATTTTCAACAACATCATACAACAGGAGTTCCAGACATATTGGACAACTAGTCTGGCAATACCTCTTTTCGAGAGCGGCGACGTCAATAATCCCTCCAATTATAGGACCATCATGATAAACCCTTTGTTTGCAAAGCTATTTATATGCATGCTAGAAAATAAAATTAGCAAGCGGGCAAAAAAAAGAGATAAACGTGCTAAAGGGAAAGCAGGGTTTAGACCTAAACATTCCAAAGTTGATTATTGTATAAATTTAAGGCACATCATTGAAAAAGTTTGGGAGAAAAAAGGAAGAAGTCTTTTGTTGCTTTGATTTCAGAAAAGCGTTTGACTTGGTTCCTAGGGATAAGCTTTGACACATAATGGAAAAACTTGGGGTTCCTAAACATTTGATAACAATTGTGTATAGGTTGTATGAAGAGCTGAAAGTCAAAATTAGAACTTCAATAAGCATTTCTGAAAGTTTTAGAAGCGATATCTGGGTCAAGCAAGGTTTCCCATTGTCTCCTACAATTTTTGGTTTATATATCGACAAGCTTGAGGAGTGGTTAAATACGCAAGGGGGTGATGGTATCTATTTGGGCAAGTTTGTTATAAGGTTTCTTTTGTATGTAGATGACTTTATTTTGATTGCCAAATCACCTCTTGGTTTGCAAGAGCACTTACTATCCCTTGATCATTTTTGTAGAAGTGTGGGGATGCAAGACAATATTGGCAAAACAAAAGTAGTGGCTTTCTCTAAGAAAAGAAAACATAACCAACATAAGTTCTACTTTGAAGGCAACATTCTTGAAGAAGTTGTGGATTACAAAACCTCGGATTTGACTTCAACAAAAATCTAAGCTGGGATGATTGTACAAAGAAAAGAACTTTGGGGGTTGGAAAACATTTTATGCTTTTCAAAATAGGTGTAGAGAGGCAAAGTTATGGGACTGGAAAATCACTCAGACTCTTTTGAGGCTTCTAGTGATTCTGGTGATTCTCAATGGTTGTGAACTATGGGCCAACAGTACATCCGACATGTAGTGGAGACAATTTGAGAAAATTCAAAAGTGTTTCATTACAAACAAATTCAAGATTAAAAGTGCAGTTCCTTATGCTATATTGTCAAGTGAAACAGGGGTTGCTCCTATTGAAGCAATTGCTATGGTGCAAGTCATAAAGTATTTAAAAAATATAATTGAGCAAATGGAAGAGGGTAGATGGCCTAAGGTTGTCTTTAATGAGAGATTGTGCAAAATAAAATAAAAAACTTAGATGTAGCAAAATAACAAATGGTTTAGTAAATGGGGTATTTGCTTGAACGTGTGTCCCATAAACAACCAAGAGATAAAATCTTCTATTATGGATAAGTTCCACAAGCGTACTTGGGATAAGGAGTTAGGAAGAAAGAAAAAGTACTATATTGAAGTGTTTAATCCCACTCATAGTCATCAACCAAAAGCATACATAGAGGCCAATATCTCTTTAAGAGACAAAATTCTTATTACTCAGTTAAGGACTAATTTTCATTAACTCCATTGTGAAACAAGGCGCTAAAAAAGGCCAAAAGAAGTGTGGGAGGAAAGAGTATGCATTTTTTGTTCTTCCAGAAAAGTGGAAACAGAAAAACAATTCATTTTAGACTATGAGGCCTTCAAAGACAACAGGGAAAGTTAGCAGATATGTTGGCATCTAGCTCTTGGGATAATCTATTTAGTGAGGGGTTTGTCGAGAAGTTGGGAGCATTTATTGTTAAGATTCACAGAAAAAGGGTCAAATACATCAAGCAGATGAAGAAGCAATTTGACCCATAGGCTATCTTTAGCCTCGTGGACGTTAAAATAATTTATTTCTTTCTTTCTATTTATACTAGCAATTGTCTTTAAAGGTGCAAAGGTACACTGAAGGAATGGAATTTTTGGGAGTTCATCTAACTACTAATAGAGTTCACCAAATAGTTTAAACAAAGTAAGAAATAATCGATACAAGGATATACCGGTTGCATGGAAGTTTTGCAAGACATTATGGTTCATTTTCTTTCACCATTTCAAGCATGGAATTTATACGCACAAAAAGATCTCCATAATCAATCTTGAAATCCTATATATAAATGCATTTTTCCACTTCAACTAAAAAGTAGATAGGTTGCAAAATCTTGGTGTCAATTTGTACCACTCCTTGAGATCCCTCCTTTAGTGAACACTTGGGAATGGGTGGCTAGAGATTGAGATGGGTGGCTGGAACTTGCATGTTTCCATCTCCAAGGGGCATTGGGATTCTTTAGTGGTTATAATTTCCTCCAATTCCTCGAAGCATAACTCCATTCCTAGCTCAAGCAGATCTAAGTGAGCATCTAGATCCATGCATATGATATGTTCTTGAAGTCATTCTCACTATGCCAATGTTTGTGTTCAGATATCCAACACAAATCAAACCCAAAAGCAATAAAATTGTCCACACAAATAACATAATTTACATATTACGGGCAAACAATGATGTAAGAATGATTCTTCTTTATGAGAAGAACATGATGTAACCCTAAAATACAAATACAGAGGTTAGGGTTGCCAAGGAAACTATCCTTGAAAGCCAAATCATTGAGAGTGGCTAGAATGGAGCCATCCATCTAGTTGTCATATACGTTGAAAATGACTAACCTGAGATTCCCCAATTGAGAAGGGATTTCCCTTGAAAGTAAATTGTTTGACAGGTCTAAAACGCTTAAATTTGACATAAAGCCTACCCTTGGAGAGATTTTACATGTTAACTAGTTGCTAGCAAGATTGAGCTGAGAGATATGTGGTAATGACATTATCTCATTTGCAAATTCCCGGGACAGAGAATTATGATCAAGTTGGAGGATATTAATTGAACTCAAGCCTGCAAGCGAATGAGGAAGCGGTCTAGGCAGTTGGTTATTTCTTGCACTGAAGTTGACAAGGTTACTTAGATGTTTGATCTATGAAGAAATGATTCCACTAAACCGGTTGTTGGAGATCTCCAAACATTTTAACTCCTTTTCTCTAGCAATATTTATGGGAATCTGGCCTTCAAACATATAATTATTATAGATCTTCAATTTTGTAAGATGAATAACAACAAAATTATAACGTGGATCCCTAGCTCTTCAGCTTCAAGGCAAGTTGATAAGTAGTGGTCCATTAAAAAATGTGCCATTCACTTACCTCGCATTAATCGAGCCTACCTACGGTCCTAATATGAATGCTTGTTGCGTCAACTATGTAAAGGATGCTTTCACGTGGTACATAAAGTGTTGGGTTTTGTAAAGGAGCGTGTATTCCATCGAATATGAATCTGTTGAATTGGAAGTCAAGTTCTTATACTGCCAATATAAGATTATAAATAATAATAATAAAAATTGTGTATTTCTCATTCGATTGCCAAGATGGCATAGACCTTGATTGTGCAGCTAAAGTTGACATTATTTATAGTTAAACCCCAATGCTTATTCAGTCTCTATGGGGTGAGCTACCTTTGAAGGCATGCTTTTAATTGATCATTCATACTTTAAGCTATTAGGTCCCCAAATACTTGTTCTTGAGTGAAGAACAAGAATATGTTTGTTCCATGCCCCATCCTGGTCTTGTCCCACTTTCTGGTCTCACCTCCAATCTATGGTCTCGTCCTCCTTCCTAACCTCATCTTACTCAGCCTTCAAGCTGGTGAAAGGACAAGGTTGGGTTCAAACTACTGAATCGTCTCAACATGGCTCCCTTCGTTGGTAGTAACATGAGACCAATAAGTTCATACGTGGTCCCCATTATAGATCAAGATCAATACCCACCACCATCTTGCTTGGAATCCTTTCCATTTCGATAACCAAGGCAACAACATCTTCACCAACAACATATAAGCCAACAAAGGAAATATAGGTAGGAGTAGGAGCAAGTCCAGGAGTAGATGAAGCAGTAGACCTACCTGACCAAAACGAGTTGTTATTTGACAAAAATGGGAATTAAATGAAATGATACTTATCCTGTTGTACCATTATTTTCAAAAGAAATAGAATCTATAAGGTAAGTAAGAGCTCCATAACATCAAAAGAACTTGGCCACTTAGCTAGTTTTTATAGAGTTGTGCATACTGCAAACTGTTACAAGAGTCTAGGGGTTGCAAGGTGATCTAGGTGGCTCGAGACAAGCTCAGAATCTTGTAGTGGCTATGGAAAAACTCAAAAAACAAAGTCCTCATATTGAAGTGCAATCAGGACCATGTCGTAGTTCTCGTCGCCCTGATTTCAATGTTGTGAACGACACTCAATTCTAAGTTCATATTCTCTAGATATTCACTATCAAAGTTTGGGTCAAACTTAGCCAAGTGGCAGGCTTAACGATGCAACAAATTGACCTAGACCCGATGCACGGAATCTAGCCACCGTACGGGAGAATTTGTCGAATAGTTAAAGATCCCAATGACCCTTATTTTCAACAAAATAAAAAATGACCTATTTGTTGTATAAAAAACAAAAAAGATAATCTAGTCCTAGTTGGACTGCCATCTCTAATGTTTTGATTTGGAACTCTATAGGGAACAAGACTTGTTTCCCATAGGATGTATGTCCCTTTGTGTTCCTCCATGTAGTTTTGTAGGCCCATAAGGCTTCAGGAAGCCTTTCTACCCAATCTCTTCTATGTAGATGTACAATCTTGGTGAGAATTCTTTTAATCACTTTATTTGTAGATTCGACTTGACCATTTGCTTGTGGATGATAGGGAGTAGATTTCCTATGTTTGATCTTGTATTCCTCCACAAGCCCTTCCACCATGTTAGATGTAAATTGAGATCCCTGATCTGTCAAAATCTCTCTTGGAACACCAAAACAAGTGAAGATGTCCTCAAAAATAAAATTAACTACAGATTTTTCATTAGCGAAAGGTAATTCTTTGGCTTCTACCCATTTAGTGACATAATCAGTGCATACTAATATATACTTCTTCTGCATAGATGGAGGATTAATTGGCCCAATAAAATCTAAAGCCCACTTTTCAAAAGGTTTGATGAGTACCTGAATTTGTAATGGCATTTCATTTGAGGAGAAGGTTTCCCTACCCTTTGGCAGCTCTCACATCTCCTGACATGTTCTTTAGCATATTTGAAGATGGATGGCCAATAATACCCTAAAGAAGGATTTTATACGCTATCCTCTTGTCAACAAAGTGTCCACCACACGACTCATCTTGACATGCCTTAAGAATCTCGGGCATTTCATCTTCCCTGACACACCTTCTGATCATAAGATCTGGGCTTGTTTTATACAATTTGTTAGTGATCCATGAATATCTTGCACTTTCCTGAATAATTTTTCTTTTCTCTCTAGGAAACAAATGTGAAGGTAACTTTCTTGTGACCAAATAGTTAGCAATATCTGCAAACCAAGGAGTTTGAGTAGTTACTGCAAAAAGATACTCATCAGGAAATTTATCTTCAACCGGAGAATCTTCTTTGATATTCTGAATCTTGGATAAGAAATCAACATCTGTGTTTTGTTTTCCAAGTCTATCTAGCACAATAATGTTGAATTCTTGCAAAAGTAAAAGCCATCTTGTAACTCTGCCATTAATAATAGGTTTATTCATTAAATATCTAATTGTAGAGTGATTTGTATGAACAAACGTTTCATAGCCTGTTATATAGTGTTTGAACTTGTTAATTGCATGAACAACAACTAAAAATTCTTTTTCATTCACAGTATAATTTAACTCAGTGGGAGTCAAATTCTTACTTGTATAGTAAATGGCATACAGAATCAAATCTTTTTGTCCCAATACAGCTCCCAGAGTTGTATCTGAAGCATCTGTTGAAATATGGAAAGGGAGTTTCCAATTTGGACCTCTTAAAATGGGTGCTTCAGAAATTTTTGTTTTTAAGGTTTCAAATGCCAATTGGCAATCAGAATTCCAATTGAATTCACAATATTTGGTCAGCAATTTGAAGAGTGGGGATGCTATTTTAGTGAAATTTTCTATGAACCTTCTATAGTATCCTGTAAATCCTAGAAAACTTCTAACATCCTTTTGGCAATTTGGAATTGATAATTTAGAGATGACTTCAACTTAGGATTTGTCAACTTTAATCCCATCTCCTAAAACGTGATGTCTTAAAACAATATCTTTTGTAAACATCATAAAACATTTTTCATGGCTTAGTGAAAGGTTTGTTTCTTTACATATTTTAAGAACTTTTTCCAAATTTTCCAAAGCTTTTTCAAATGTATTCCCATAGACTGTAAAATCATCCATATATACCTCTACACAATCATGTATTAGATAAGAAAAAATCCCTACTACTGCTCTTTGGAATGTTGCAGGTACATTACATAACCCAAAAGGAAGTACTCGGTAGGCATAAGTTCCCCATCAACAAGTAAATGTGGTTTTATCCTCATCTTCAGGTGCTACCTGAATTTGATTCTAAGCACTAAAACCATCCAAGAATGAGAAATACTTCTTACCTTCTAATGTATCTAACACTTGATCTATAAAAGGCAAAGGGAAACGATCTTTAAGGGTTGCTTTATTCAGTTCTCGATAATCAATGCACACCCTCCATTTCCCATTCTTTTTAGGAATAATTACCAAAGGAGAAACCCATTGGCTATCTGAAATTGGGTAAATGAAGTTTACATTCAATAATTTTTGGAGCTCTTCTTTCACAATCTCCCTAAGATTTGGATTCATCCTTTTCTGAGGTTGTCTGATAGGTCTACAATTTTCCTCAATGTAGATGTGATGGATACAAGTCTTAGGATTAATGCCTTTCATGTCAGTGTATTCCCATGCAAATGCAACATAATGTTTTTGTAATGTTTTGATTAGCTCTTCTTGTTGTAGTTTCTCCAAGTTTTTGTTTATGTTCAATGTCCTACCTGGAAAAAATTCAATTGTAGATCTACCAAACTCTTCCATAGAATAGAGAGACATCTGCTTAGATGACAAATATTCAACATTAAATTTTTCTTGAAATTGCTCATGGTCTTATTCTAAAGATGATACAAAATTTTCTAATATATTTAAAATTTGACTATCTTCACTAATATCTGAAATAGAAAAGAGAGGCTGAATATCATCTTCATCATCAATCCATTCTTCGTCATCTATTTCTGTGATTACTTTTGCTAGAGGTTATAAAGTATTTTTTTTTTCGAATTACCATCAGAAATATACATGTCACTAGATTTACAGCTAATAAAAGCATCAACTGTGGCTAGCCAAGGTCTTCCTAATATGAGTGGATGTCCTCCTAGATTGTTCTTGGGAGTTAAGATCATGAAATCAATAGGGTATTCCCAAGAGTCTAAGGATACTGAAATATCTTCTAACACTCCATCTGGTTTGATTACTGATCTATCTGCTAGTTGCAATAAGGTAGGTGTGTAGAGAAGATTAGGAAGCTTGAGCTACTCCATAGTTTGTTTGTTCATGATGTTTATTGTTGCCCCTAAGTCAATCAATGTATTTGGAATTTCAACTCCATTGATATGTGTTTTCACAATTTTGACTTCTTGGATCCACATATTTTTGTGTGGCAATTTTTCCTGTCATTATGTCTGTGATTTTTCCTACCAGGTGAATTCTTTCTATTTCCTTTGTTTTTCTTCCTGGTTTCTTTATGCTCAACTCCTTTATTGTTTTGGCTAGAACTGGAATTTCTTTAATGGCTAGTAGCAAAGGGATTTTGATACAGACATCCTTCAATTCATCTAGAAAATCATAATTGGGCAACATAATCTGATTTTCTATTCCTCTATCAATTTGTAATCTTTTAGGAAAATAAGGTGTAGAAGTAGATGTCGGTTGTTCATTAATAGGAGTTGTGTTCACTAATTCTTTTTGTTTTTCTTTTTTAATGTTTTGGTTTTGGAGAGATGTTCCCTCAAAACTTTTATTGACCTTTAGAGAATCTTCCTCATAACTATCTTGTTCCTAAATAACTACAGAAGGTCTTTCCTTTTCTAATATCCTACCAGATCTCAGTTGAACATCATTAAAATCTAGAGGAGTAATCATATAAGTTGGAAATTATTGTCCTTCTACCATGTAAGCATTTTGAGGGTTTTTATTGTTGGGGTTTGGTAATGGTTGGGCAGGTAGCTGATTTGGTTTTCGCTGAAATGGCAGTAAGAGTTGAGGATTTTGGTTTTTTTTTTTTGTGGAAATGGTAATGAAAGTTGAGGGTTCTGATTTTGAAGTTGTGGCTGCTGATTTTGTTGCTGAATGTGTGGAGGAGGATAATTTTGATATGATGGAGGATATTGATAACATTGATAAAATCTCCCATAAGGATTTTGTACTCCTTGTGCCCACAATTGAGATTGAGATTGAGGTCGAGGTTGAGGTCAAGGTTGAGATTGAGATTGAGGTCGAGGTTGAGGCCAAGGTTGAGATTGAGATTGAGGTTGAGGCCAAGGTTGTTGCCAAGAATTCCAATTTGGTGGGGGCTGAAGATACATTTGATTGTTAAATCCCTGATTTTGGGGCCCCTGCCAAGGTCTTATAGTAACAAAACAAAGAGGTTATGCAGAATTTAGGACTATTTCTTCCTGAAAGACAGCCTTAAGACCTAGAATTGAAGGACAACCCTTGGTCTCATGGATTTCTAAGCAAATCATACAGTTTTCTACAACTTTTGCGTCTAAAGGGCATTCTCTTAGAGCATGTTTTTTTTCTGCATTTTGGACAAAAAATGGCTAAAGCATCAGCCTCAGTTTTCTGCTTGTTTTGTAATTTAAGGGTGTGTATTTGCTCACTAAGACTCCCTAGAATGTTAGTTTTAAATTCATCAAGCATATTACCAATTTCTGCCCTACTTATAGATCCAGTTGCATATTTGTTTACTCAAACAAGAGAAGGATCTTTTGGACCTTTCCCAGTTTTAGATTTCCCTCTTGAGAGATGAACACATAATTCTCCTATATCATTTAATGGAAGTTGAGAGATCTCTCTCTTCTCCATCATGTTAAGGATATCTATCCACTCATCTCTGATGGCTTTTAATAAAGGAGCTTTCAAGGTATCTTCATCTAAATTGCACATTTTTTCTCTTTTCAAATTATAGTTGAATCTCTTAATCAAATCCTCCAAGTTTTCATCCTCTCTTTGCATCATTTTGAACACTTCATCTTTGTGATTGGTAGGCATGCAATAATCCAAGAACATTTTTTTCATGTCATTCCATGTTCTAACCCCATGAACCACTTCAAAGCAACTCCTTTTAGTGTTGAAGGAAACAATTTGAGTTTTAGAGAGCCTTTTAGATAGTCATACGTTGTGCATAAGATTTCAAACTCAAATAAGAATGTTTCAGGATCCTCACTTTTTAACCCATTGAAGCTTGGGAGGACAAAGGATGATATATTCTTCATTGTGGCATTTGTTTCCTCATCCGCTATAGGGAATCCAAAAGAATTATCTATTTCCCTA
>APFE031339683.1:0-14579 GCA_000404065.3 Pinus taeda | reverse complement strand
CCAACCATAAGATTTCCCATGTGCGTGCACTTTTCTCTGCATGAAAGTGCGTGAACTTTTCTCTGCATGAAAGGAACTTTTCTCTGCATGAAAGTGCGTGAACTTTTGGTTCACACCTTTTGTGCGGGAGACCTGTGAAACCAGAAAATAACTTTGCTGCACTATAATTTATCATCTGAGATGAGTGGGTTTCCATCAAGTACAACATATGTATCATAATGCCAACAAAAGGAGCATCATCATCCCTTCCCTTTCCATACAATTTTGAATTTATATCCTTTCTTGTAATTCCCTTCTTTTCCACATCTCCAACATGCCATCAAGAATTTTCCTAGATATTTAGATCTTCCTCTATATTTTGATCTCCCACTTGAGGACTTATTTTTATTTCTACTAGGGGAGTATCCTTTTATAGACAAGGTATATGTATTTTCACTTCCCATTTTTTGTCTCAACTCCTTTGAAAATAAGGATGAGACTATATCATTGAAACTTAAAAGTAGTTTAATTACTACCTATGGCAAAAACTAAACTATCCCATGAGTCTAGTGAATAACACAACAAACAAATACACTTATCTTCATTTGAAATCCTAGTATCAACAAATAATAACTAACTAAAAAATCTTACCAAATTAATGAGAAATTTACGAGGCTCTTATTTTTTTGGAGGTCGCACCAATTCATGATTTTCATGTTGATTTTGAAAAGTGATATTGCAACATCACCCTTTTTTCATTTCAAGGTTAAAATTCCAACTTTTTTTAACCATAGCATTAAAAGTAAAATATGATGATTATGAAAGACATGAAAAACCATGCTAAAATGCAAAAGTGGTGATACAACACCACATTTTTTTCAAAGTTAAATTTCCAACTTTTTTCAACCATGACATCAAAGAGAAAATATCACGACTATGAAAGACATGAAAAAACATGTTGAAATGCAAAACAACATCACCAATTTCTTTTTTTAAGGTTAGAATTGAAACATTTTTCAATCGTGACATTAAAGATAAAATATCATGACTACAAAAGATATGAAAAAGCATGTTGAAATGCAAAAGTGGTGATGCAATATCACCCCTTTTTTAAGGTTACAATTCAAATATTTTTCAATCATGGCATTAAATACCAAATATCATGACTACGAAAAACTCTGAAACTCAGCACTTAAAATTTGTGTACTTTCTTTTTTTAAATGTTTGTCGAAGTTGTCTAACTTTTATTTTACTTAAAATTACCAATTAATTGTCAAAGGCTAATAGCTAATGGAGATTATCTGGTTTAGTTCCCCCTCTAACCAGGCTCTATTCTCTGGAGACATGTTAGCTCATGTGGCGAAAAAAAATGTACGAGTTGAACATTCATGTTGAGAAAAAATCCTATAAGCCTGAAAAGGTAGGAATCTTTAAGTATCTTGAAATTGAGGTGAATAGTGGTAGTTGATGTGATTTGATCCTAGGTCATGCCTAGATTAGTCCATTGAAATTGCCAATTCACCACTTCCTATTTAAAACAAAAATAATATTAACATTAGCAATTAATTGACATTACATTTTTTTACGATTATACATATAAAAAAAAAAAAAAAAATTAAACATAAATCATTGTGAACTAAACCTTATTTTTTAAAAATGGTGAAGTATAAAAACAATAAATAATAAAGCTGATAAAAACATAAAAATATAAATTTAAAGATTAAAAGGAAACTTTGAAATCCAAATCACAAAGATAAAACACATTCAAAATAAATTAAACGATAAATTTAAATAATAAGCAATTAATAAATAATTAAAAAAGTTAAAAATAAAAGGAAAAAAAAAAAAAAATATTATAGTATTTTATATATATATACTATATATATAGTAAAAAGATTAAAAAGGAAACTAAACTAATTAAATACTAAATTTATTAAAAAGGATTTTAAAAATTATAAAAAAAAAAAGGCTTAAAAAAAATTTAGAATAAAATTTTAAAAAAACATGTTGTGTGTGGGAGGGTGTTCCCTAGGATTGCCCCTCCACCAATAGGGGTCGTTAGGCAGCTAACAGCCTATTGCAGGTTATGTTGTTAACTACTTGTGAACCCCATGGGTGGAGGGGTTATGTCGAGTATCATACTTCCCCACACAACATGTGTTTCACATGTTGTGTGGGGGAGGGTGACATCTAACATTGCCCTCCCCACACATCATGCAACAACCTCCCCAGAGTACCTTTTTTAATCAATTATTTTTATTTTTTTTATTGTATATAATATATATATATTAATATATATATTCTCTTTTATTTTTCCTTATTTATCTTTATTGTTTTTAAATTTTCAATTATTTTTTCCTAGTGTTTACATTCTTAAAACATTTTTATATAAATATGTTTTTTTTTTAATATAGTTTTTGAACGATTGTTTTTTTTTTCGAAATTCATTTAATTTAACTTATTTATTTATTAGATATATGTGTATTTTTAAATTTTATTCGTTTTACTATTTTTTTTCGATATGCTTTAGAGACGGTGGAGATCAGTGACCACCATGTCCACATAAATAGTCCCAAGTAGATCCATCCGAAGGGATTAGTCATGCCAACTCATTTCCAATCCTAACCCCAAGGGTGTCGAGAAGAATTGAACTTGTGACCTCTCATAGCAAGGTGCTTATAAGATGGGTATTCAACAAATTGAGCTAAACCTAGAGGCTTTATTTATTTTATTATTATTTTTAAAAAAATATTTTTTAATTACTATTTTTAAATTAATTTTTTAAAAATTCTTTCCATTTTTGTTACATATAAATTTGTAAAAATAATTACCTTTAATTTTTTGTTTTTAATCACTTTTTATTGACTTTTTTATAGAAAATTCACTTGTAATTATTTAATTTGTTAAAAAAATAAATAAAAATGTCATATATCTAATTAAACGACTAAAATGTAGTTCTACATGGATGGAGCTCTACAAACCCTCGCAACAACTATGGTTTGACCCTAGCTAACCATTCTATGCTTAATTTTCATGAAAATTTTGCAAATGTCTTTTCTAATGGGAAATTCTAGCGATTTGGCGAAAAAGACAATTTCTTTTGCAAATATCACTACCAATCTACCAATCCCTTCTCTAATTTTGTATGGTTCCATGTTGAAATTTGGTTCTAGTCTTTTCGTGGTTAAATAATTTTTTTCCCTTAAGGTTCTTATGGATGAGAAAGCTATCAATTGTGAAAAAGAAAAAAAGATGAGAGCAAGGTTTAGTTTTTAGTTTTAATGGTTTTGGTTGTGACTGGATGATCTGCAAAAATGGGCCTTTTAATCATGGAAGCCCATTTTGATGGATGAATTAAATATTTACCTTTAGTCTCATAGATGTTTCATTGTAGTTTTTGATAACATAGAGGACAAGAAGGCCATTTTCAAAGTTAGACCATGTTTTTTGGGTAGTGTTAGTCTCTTCATGCAACCCTAGACTCCCACTTTTTATCTAGTAATAAAATCAATCTCTATGGCTCCAGTTTGGGTAAGGCTTCCAAACCTTTCCTTGCAATTTTCAAATCTTCGAAATATTTTACCTTGAAAAAACAATACTAGGAACACCAAAAAAAAAAAATAATATATTCATCTTTTATTAGTATTGCAATATTGATTCTAGTATATATTAATATATATATATTATATATATAGTATTATATATATATTTATATTTATCCTAGCTGCATAAAACCATCAATATATTTACCGTGGATTAGAATACAACTTTAGTTCATTAGTAACAACATCAACCTCTATGGCTCTAGTTTGGGTAAGGCTTCTAAAACTTCCCTTGAAATTTTTTAATCTCCATTTCTTTCCTCTATTAGGAATGTGTTGAGAAACTTTCATTATCGTTGTCCTAAAACTGCGAAAATTTTCAAGACTACTTATGCCTGAACATGTGTCTAGATGGACTTCAGCAAGTGTTTTCCCACAGAGATTAATTTGATGACTCCAAACTATGTTTGGGTCTAAAAGCTTGACTATGAGAATATTTCTTTCCGGTGTAGATCATGCTATGAAATGGGGCAAGTAATTAAAAATGTCTCCAATCATTTACGGAACAACAAAGATCGGAAAAATATCTAAAGGCCCAAATGTTGGGAATGAGCTCAAGGTATTCACTACATGGTATTTAAAGAGGAAATTCTTCAGAGGACATAGAAAAAAGGAAGTAGATATGGCCAAAGAAATTACACCATTGGCAACAAAATCCAAACAAGAAACAACTAATGCCAATGAGGATCCTCTAGACTCAGAAAAAGTAGAAAAACCGCAAACCCTGGTGGAAAACATATCCCCTCCTAAATCCACAAGCATTCTTTCTAGAAAAGCATCTTCTTTGGTAAATCGGGCAAATGAGGAAGAATCCAAATTTCACCTACTGAAGAATGATATGCCGGAAATAGAAGAAAACATGGGCCGAAATCAAGTTGTGAAGAAAGGAAAGCAAGAATTCAAACTAAGTCAAAACAAAAGTAGAGAATAATGCTATGTAAGTGTATCTCGATATTGGGAGTTTTTTGGAGAATTTTTAGTTCGAAAAGGTCTAAAATTTTTGTGTCATGGGGAACTCGTTTGAGGGTTTGGATTGAGTCATCATGCTCAATTTTAAACCTTCAAGGAAGACTGAAATATGAAAAGGTTTTGGCCTAGTAACAAAAAAAAAAAATACAAATTCATACCTGTTTCTTTGAAAAAAAAAATTAAAAGACTAAAAAATGTTACGATATATCCCTTTTTCTTTTCTTTTATTTTCTTTTCTTTTCTTTTAAAGGGTTCTGTTAGAGTCGGTCTAGTTATCCCTCCGTCAGAGATCAAAGCTATTTCTGTATTTCATGTTTAGGTGTCCCATCAGTTTTGATCAGTTGCATTTCGTTAGGCATGCCATAACTCTGACGGAATGGTTTGTGTCATTCATTCCCCTCGTGCATGGCACTGCTGGTTCAGGTTTAGTCATAAAGCTTCAAAGGTCATTTACAATCATGTGTTAAATTTTTAGGTCTTAGGTCTAGGGTTGAGTCAATTTTGTCTTGAAAAGTCTTAGAAGACCAGCAGGCCAGAGGGATGCCTTTGATAGATAATCACTTCAATAATTTTCATCATTGTACAGATAAAGTATGACTTCTCTTCAAAACTTTGTTTTGAAGATAAGTCGTCGTTTCATTTTTGTAAAAATTTTCAAAAACTTCAATCCTTGAAACGTCCAAGCGCAGCATTGGTCTCCTTTGCCAGAGCATATCACAGCTATCCCTGCAAAAATTATCAGAGAAAATCATTATTTCAACCAATTTTAAGGAGGAAACCAAAAAGCTCAGAGTCTATTAATTTTGAAAAAGTGTCAACGACCAAACATAAGAAAATGGGTTATGGATCAAGCAAAAATCAAAAAGGAGTCTATATGAATATATTTCACCTCATTTGCAACCCATTCCACATTCCAAGAGTGAAGAGCATCGTTCCAAAGCAATTGTGTGAGTTTGTGTGCAAATTGGAGCATTTCCAGGGCGCGCGGCGCATCAGGCGACCAAACTCAGTGATAATTTGCACTCGCGCGGCACGTTGGGTGAGGCACGCGGCGCACTGGGGTTTATGCCCAAACTTTGTCCAAGAAAACACTATAACGCCTCCTCTCAAGCATAAATTCACAGGTAGGCTTATATCCATGGCTCATTCTTGGTTTTAAACGGTTTATGTAAAGGATTATGATATATTTTTCGTAGAAAATCAAGTGTAAAAACCCTCCTTTGTCCATTAAATTGTTGTCAAAAATTTGAATGCCAAAATTGCTTAAGGGTTTTAAGAAATAAATGTTAACCAAGGTTATCATGTTTTCCTATTTCCTTTTGTCTCCCATCCCCTATATTCACCATTATTTTCCCAATAATTTCCTCATAAACCCTACACTATCCTCCCTCAAATCCTAATCCCTCCCTTCTATTACAAACATATAATCCCTACCTCATCCCAAACCCTAAAACTTCAAGATTTCCATGTCCCTTCCCTTCTCTAAATTCCTTGTTTTATTTCCATTTTCCCCATTTCCCTAATGTTTTCCCTTTCCTAACAATTCCCTTGTACATTTGTGTCCCCTTGGTCACAGCATTTAGAGAAAAAGAAACAGTTTACAGTCAATTTTGCACAAAGTTGTATATCAGCATATATATATTCCAGCTATCTTGTTTCTAAAGAACATGTTAGAGACCGAGTCAGTGTATGAGCAGGAGTATGACAGTGATTCTACACCGGAGGTAAATGTGCCTAATGTGCCACGGAGGTATCACGAAGGTGGCAAAAGTGTGCAGCATGTTAGGGAGGAGCCTACTTCTTTGGCTCAATTGCAAGCTTGCCCACTTGCAATGGATTGTTTTCGGTGCCAATCATGTTTCCAATATTGTGAGATGATCTCACAAACTCAGCATCATCGGGAACTAGTCCGTCTATTTGTTCTTAATCTACAGGATGGTCATGTAAACCTTGCCGAAGTGAACTTTACCTTGTCACCCGAGACTATTGCTCAGGCCACCGGGATACCAAATGTAGGGGAGGAATGGAGCAAACGCCAGATGCTAGAAAGATATTACTATGAGCCATACATCAAGCCCGTATATCAGACACTTGAGCGCAGCTTTTCCTTTCAGATTCCTGAAAGATGAGTTTGCACCATTGATGAAACTCATCATTCGGTATTTCAGCTGTGAGGGCATATTCTCGCGTCTCTATGCGTACCATGTCCGTTTGTTGATGCATTTCACAAGGGTACATATGATGAACATTCTGTTTTTCATGTGTCGTAACATAGAGAGGATGGTGCCTTTTGGTGCAAAGGAAGAGCCCGGCACATCAACATAGGAGCATATATCATTATGCATTGATCAAAATCATAGTGATGCATGAGTTGGCACAGCAGGGTATTACTTGGGAGGATTTCATCTCCCGTGATTACTTTTCCGCGCTACAGCCTCATCCAGAGATAGTTCATGATGAGGGAGGGCCTTCACAGCAGTTTGACATTCCTGAGATCGAGCATGTCAATGCTCCAGTATATGTGACATATCAGAGAGGCCACAGGGCCTTATTTGCATCTGCACGACGAGTACTATCTCCACCCAGGGTGGAAGGGGTCTCGTTGACATCATCAGCACAGCGATTATTATCTCCACATCATGTGGAAGGGGTCTCTCCTCCGTCTTCAGCACAGGTATAGATTCAGGATAGGGGCAAGAGACCCATGTTTGATGAGGGTCCTTCAGGAGGTCAGGACATGGGTATCATTGATGTTTATGCTAGCTCTCCTAACTCGGAGCTCAAGGAGATCATTCGAGAGCAAAGGGCCAAGAATGAGTCACTGCAAAATAAATTGTAGATGGCTAAATGGGTGATCAACTACTTGGAGCAGCACAACAAACAGCTGGAAGATGAGCATGAACTTTATGAGCTGCGGAAGATCTTGAAAGACCGAGAATTGGCCCGAAGGAGACCCAGTGATTTGACACCTATTGATCGAGAATCAATGCTCATCCGGGTAAACACTCATTTGGAGAAGTTGTTGGCAAAGGCAAACAGGGACAAAGACATGCTTCGTCATATGAAAACTCACTATTGGGCTCGCATGCATGTTTGCAAAGCGAAAATGAAGATCCTTAAGAGACGCTTGAGCAAAGCGCTAAAACAACGGAAAAGGCCCGATCCACTTCGAGTTTTGGCCGAGGATTCATTAGTTGGGCATGATACATGATGGAGGGTCTTCACTCTGAATTTGGGCAAATTCAGAGAAAATTTTGTCATTTTGAAATTTTTGGCTTGCAAAACAGGTTTTTTGGCTCTACGCGTAGCGCGCAGCGCACAACCCATAAGATGGGGAGGTCCAAATCACAAATGGCTTGTAGTTTTGGATTTTTCATGATGAAATACACATTCTCAGCCATTGCCAAATCATTTCATCAAGTTCTGGGTGACCAAAAGGCTCAAAAACATCATGAAAACCACCTTTCTGCCACTTTTTGCACCAGTAGGAAGTACTTCTGGGAGAATGCACTTTTGGAGGGTCAAATGGCCACCAAATTGAAAAATTCCACTTGGGTTAGAAAGTAGACATCCAGGTATTTCCAACAATCCAATCTGAGCTCAATTTGGATGTCGGTATGTTCCCCAAAAGCAGGTGGAAAGGTGCGCGGCGCACAGGGTTTTTTGGCACAGTTTTCATCCTCAGCATAGCAAATGAAGCCAGTTTGACCAGTTTTGACTTGTGATCTGATTTTTCACCCTTCTTGATGTAATTAATGAAAATTTATGTTGATTTGACACTTATTTACCTATTCTAGATGATTCATTCATAAAATAGCAAGAATTTAATGAATGAATTGGTTTCCTAGCTTATAGAGGCAAGTTGTTTTGACTGCCTAGATTGTAGTGCTTTGTTTAGAATTGTTTGAAACAGCTCCTAGGATGATGAGCTCGACCCCTAGAGGCAAGGGAATGTGTTGGCTTGCCTATATTATGTATTTTCTTAGTCATTTTCAGGGTTGGACTCTTGGGAATAGCTTGACACTATATTGTACATATCTTATCTGCATTTTGGCAAAGGAAAGACCAGGGTTTTGCAGCACTATTTGGGATCCTCATGTGGCTTATGTCTTGATGTGTGTTTCTTCAGTACTTGTAGGTTGTGTGTGACCCTTTCCTCTTAATCTTCTGGCAATTGAAAAAATGAAGTTTTAAGGTAGAACCCATAAATTTGTTATGCTCTGTCGTTAAATTTGTTTAATTTTCCATGTTTTCGCCTGTTTAAGGAGAACCCTTGAAAGCTTCTTGCTCTCCTTAACCTCTCACCAGTCATATCTATCCAAATCAATCACTTTAAAGGCATCAAAACAATCTCCTATCTTGCCCCAAGTAGACCTTTGCAAAAGTTGTGCCTCATCCCCGCACCCAAAATTGCCTTTCCTTTGACTTCAACAAAACCTCAAAAAATCAATTCCAAAGTCCTTGTACTTCATACCTAGCCTAAAATTAGTCATCAATTCAGCCATCTCAACCTCGTTGATTATCTTTTGCCGAGATTGACCCGGAGAGAGCCCTCTCCTGTCCTCGTAGGGCTAGCTACGAGGCTGATAGTGGTTTGATGTAGCCTTGAGTCTTACCTTATTTCAGCCTAAGGTAGATTTAAGCGCTAACAGGTTCTTCTATGATTTTGTGTACATTGATAATACTTTTATAAGATACAGTTAAAAAAATTTCAATTTTAGTGCACCATTGAAAATGAGTCAAGTTGTGTTAGGCTAACATCTCAAAAGTGCCATAATTTTAGCCTTTGAAAATAAATTATCTTGGTATAATTACAATTTGATTTAAGTGTTGAATTTTAAGGTTTTTTAAGTCATGATGTTTTTTTTTAATGTAATGGGTGGAAAATGTTGAAATTTCAAGGTTTTTTATATTCATGATATTGGTTTATAATGCCATTACTAGACAATGTTGAACTTTTAAAAAAAATTGTACTCATGATATTTGGTTCTAAGCCTATGGTTGAAAAACAATTGAACTTTAAGGTTATTCAAAGTCATGATATTTGATATTTAACACCATGGTTGAAAATTGTTGGATTTTTAAGGTTTCCATGATCATGATTTTGGTTTTTAATATGATGGTTAAAATATGTTGAAATTTTAACCCTTAAAAAATTGGTGATACAACATCACAACGTTTCGATTTTGGGGTGTTTTTTCATGTTTTTTATGCATAAATATGGGTTTTTAGGGGTATAGTTCTCATTTTGATGTTATAGTATTAACTTGGTAACATTGTTACCATAGTATTGAAGGCATTTAAATGCTTTGTCATTGAGTTTTCATCCTTCATCCTCAGGTTATACAACCTTTTTTGTAGGAACAATTTGTTCACTAGGGACTTAGGGTAATACAAAGGCCCTAACTTGCTCCACAATGCCTTTGTTTTGTTAGATGATCCAAAAATAAAATATTATCATAAGTTATAAAGTTGGAATAAAATAATTATTAATTTAAGAAATTAAATTAATAATTACTATTCTAGAATGTCTAATTATTTAATGGAGACATTTAGAATTAGTATATTGTTGTAACAAGATATAACTCTCCAAATGTGTCATATCTTAGGCTCTAATTTAGGAGATTTGTTAGCTAGTTGTTTTGAATAGCATTTATTGTAAATAGACACTTTTTGTCTAATAAGTGATCCATAATTAGAGGTAGTTAGGATATGGAGCTTATAAATAGCTCATTGCAAGAGTGTTTGGTTGTTCGGGTGTAAACTCTTGCAAAATCAAATATGTAATCGTCTTTTTCTGATTAAGAAAATTACGTGTCTGAGGACACTTCTACCATTATTCTGGTATCAGAGCTCAGTAATGTTATAGTGAATGTGAGGAGGAGATTCCAGCTCCACAATTTTTTTGAAAACTCCATTAAATTGATCAGCTAATGATTGGTATGAATTTGTCCAGTTTTATGTTCAAATGAAAAGAAATTTTATTATTTTAGTGATTGTAGATTTTTTTTTAATCTGAAAATCAATTGTAAGAATTATTGTTGCCACCGTGTACTATCAAATTGAATGTCTAACCTATTTAAAGAACACATTTCGAACTCGATTCTTGGTCAAAGCGTGGAGAGCTCGATCCCTGCTTTAAGGCTACGGAAATAGACGAAGATTTCTAATGTAGATTGCATTCAATTCTGAATTTGTAATGTAGCATGCGGCATTGTATTTTAATGAACAATTTTACATTGGAAATTTATATTGAAGTCTGAGTTTAAACTGCATAGCCTAGCACAAAATTAAGTAAAATATTTACAAGAAACGTAAGAAGCTTGAGAGAATTTGGTCTAAATGCCTTCAGTGTACAATTGAAGTGGATATTTTTGCAAACAATGCCATGCTCTGAAGAATATTGTAGCGAGAGCGCTACGGATTGTTACTATTCTTCAACAGATTCGCATTTGGGCAAGGCAACATTATTCTGCTCCTCAGTGTGGAGTACATATTCCTGAGTGGTTTCTCAGGTTTGTTGTTCTTCTCATGCCAAATTTCTATTACATGAGTATTTATCGATCACTAGTTTCTTAATTTTGTTGTTCGAACACAACCTGCCACACGAGTAATGGTGAATTGTGGGGTTTTTCATTTTGTCGTCACACATGAAGTCGTTTTAACTTTTTTAAATTGATAAGAATAGACTGATGGGTTTTAATCAATAAGTACCCAAGTGTCAAGTCAATGATACAGTTGTGAAGCACCAGAGTTCTTAAAAGATTTCAGATGTCACCAAAAAAACTTCCAGATTGTGTACAGCATACTAGCAATTTTGAGATTGAGCGTAGCATCAACAACGTGTTCAAATTACATGCAATGTATTCTCCAGCCCGAATCACATATTGACATCTCGTTCTAAAAGACCTATGATCATTTAGATTTCTGGATTCTAGCTAGCCAATCGTAACTCAAACAAACTTTCTTTTGAACTGGATCTGATAAACCTTCATTTTACGAATTTTGTATGCTATATAACGCAATAACTGGTATGAGAAAAGGGAGAGAGAAAAGGGCTTGTAATTTGAGGATATTTTGAATAGAGATTCCCATATTCTTCATTTTCTTGATGAACTGTGTTGAATAGAGTTAGAGCGTGCAGAGGTTATGGAAAGAGCAAGATGCCAGCAAGAAGCCAATGTGAAGCTTGTCAGCCTGTCAGAGTAAAGCCAGAGAGAAGCCTGCCAGCAAGAAAACAGAGTGAAGCCTGTTAGCTTGCATCATAAAGTTTTTTTTGTAATATAATGCATATTGTATTTTGGAGAGATCTGGTGATTTTTTAATTTTGGGAATTTATTGTTTGTGGAGTAATAAGGTGATTTGTAAATTTTTGGAGTAATAAGGGGATTTCATTTGTAATTGTTTAAAGGGATAAGTGTAACTCAAAGTAATTCTACTTTGACGGGGGGGGTAACTTTTTTTTACCAAGTTTTGCAAGAGCATCATTGTAAAAGTCAAATTTTGAAAGTTACCTTGTAATTCATGAGAAATTGACTAGAGCCAAGTGCAATGCTCAGTCATTTTTCTCCCGCTTCAACAACTATACGAGGGTCAAGGCCAAGCCCTAATAGATTGTGTTTTTTGTGTGGTGTGTTGTGTTGCCCATCTTGACATTTTTGTTCTGATTCTTGGTGCGAAGCTTCAATGCTACAATGTCTAAGTTGATTAATTTGTTTCTGATTCCGACAAACTAGAAGGCACAAAATCTTATAAAACATGGCACCGTCTCATCGAAAGCACTCTCATTTACAATGAATTATGGCAGGGTATATGTGATGGAGATATTAAGCCAAATAAACCCACAGATGTAGCTGCACTAGCAAAATGGGAAGTTAAGAATGCTAAAGTCTTAGCTCTTATTAAATCTTCTGTCAATGATGAAATGTATGTCATATAGAAAATGCTACAGATGCATGGACTACTTTGAAAACTTTTAAAGACCTCTATGATACTCAACCTGAATCAAAGAAATTTGATCTACAATTAAAATTGTTACAACAGAAATTGACTAAAGTAGATGATGTTCTTGAATATATCTCAAGACTTAAGAATATTAGGTAGGAAATCATTAATGTTGGCTTTCCAGCAATAGATGATAGCTTTATGGTCACAATTGTAATTGTTGGACTTCCTTCTTCCTACACGCATTTTTTGGAGACTCTAGAATTAACTAGGAAATTAGAGAAACTAAAGTTTGATGAGATTTGTGAAATGTTGACCCAACATGATAAAAACTTTGGGAAGAAGAAGAAAGTTGGTGAACATGTTTTCTTCACAGAGGCCAGCACTAGTAAATCATAAGCAAATAGTTCTCAAGGAAAAGGCAGAGGGAATTTCAATCAGAATCAAGTATCACATAATGTAAAAAGTCTAGGTCAAAGCCAAAGCAGAGGAAACAACTTTAATGGAGGCAACAGTTCAGGAAGGATTAATATTCAAGGTAGATGAAACAACCAAGGAAGAGGCAATTTTCAAGGACAAGGAAATAATAATCAAGGTAGAGGACAATCTCAACATAGAATTCAAAGCAGAGGCAGAGAACAATATTCAGGAAAAGGAAGAGACATAAGTCGACTTGTGTGTCGAAGATGTAACAAAGTTGGCCATTATGCTGAAGATTTTTAAAATTCTCTTAATAAAATTCCCAAGTTTCAGCAGCACTCAGCTCAATTTGCAAATGATCAAGATGATGATAACTCACAATATGTTTTTGCTTCCTTGCCAGCATCACAATTTTTATCCCATCTTAGAAGTGATTATGAAGATGCCTGGATCTTGGATTCAGGGGCAACTCAACACATGACTTGTCGACGTGATTTTTTTTGGAATTTTCAAGATTTCCAACTTATTTCCATTTTTCTTGCAGACGATACAAAACATACTCCTTATGGAAAAGGAGTAGTTAAAGTTTTTCTCCTTGGTGTTGGAGAAAAAATGATTTCCAATGTATGATATGTACCAACTTTCAAGAAAAATTTGCTCTCTTTAGTCACGATTCGACAAGCAGGACATTAGGTGATTATGGAAGGTGGTTTAGTCAAGATTAATTCAATGAAACAGATCTTGAAAACTGTCATGACATGTTATGAAGATGGAAAACTATTATGGATGAAAGGGACAGTTATTCCAAGGCATTCTGATTTTGCAGGGGCAATGACTACATGTATTTCACCTGCAAGACTATGGCATGTAAGATATGGACATTTGAATTTCAAGACTCTTTCTCAATTGCAGAAGCAAGGAATGGTTAAAGGACTTCCCACTTTCAAAAGGGAAAATGAAAAATGTGAAGCTTGCATTTATGGCAAACAAAGTCGAGAAAGTTTTCCAACAAGTTCATGGCGTGCAAACAAGAGGCTACAACTAGTTCACAGTGATGTTTGTGGACCACTACAAACTTCCTTTGGTGGTTGCAAATATTTCTTATTATTCATTGATGATTTTAGCAGAATGACTTGGGTTTACTTCTTGAAGAACAAGTCAGAAGCATTTGATAAGTTTAAAAATTTTCGCCAGCTTGTTGAAAATGAAGTCAAAGAAAAGATAGGTACTCTTAGGACAGATAATGGGGGAGAATTCACTTCAAATGAATTCAAAATTTATTGCAGTGAAAATGGCATCAGACGACATCTTACTAATGCTTACACTCCACAGCAAAATGGACCAGTCGAAAGAATGATTCGCAACTTGTTAGGAATGGCGAGATCCATGTTAACTTTTAAGAGGTTAAGTCCCACATATTGGGCAGAAGCAATACATATAGATGTCTCCTTAAGAAACAGATCTCCAACTACTTCTTTAGATGGAATCACACTTATGAAGCTTGGTTTGGTTTCAAACCTCGAGTTAAACATCTTGGAGTTTTTGGATCAATATGTTATGCCTTAGTTCCGAAATAAAAATGAACTAAGCTTGACTCAAGAAGTTTAAAATGCACAATGATTGGCTATTCTGATGAGAAGAAAGGGTATCATCTTTTAACCAATG
>APFE031339679.1:0-17485 GCA_000404065.3 Pinus taeda | reverse complement strand
GATTCTGCAAAAGGACCAACTTCCTCAATTCATATCTCCGAAAATATAGCGTGAAAAGCTCTAAAATTCGGACCTGAGATTTAGTGCGATGTCTTCTCAAATGGGTTTTTTTTAGCTTCTGAAACGTCGCAAAAAAAAAGTTATAGCGGAAATGCGACGATGACTTGTTTGGAGCAGCGAAACCCTAGAAACCAAAGCTCTGATATCAAATGTTATGAAACAACTCAAGAAAAGATAGAAAAGATAGATCAACGCCTTAGAATTCAGCCTCTTCGATGGGGCAACCTCCTTTACATTACATAAATGAACAATTCTTCGATGACACAAATGAAAAGACCTCCTTTCTATATATAGGAGTCTAAGGGGTCATAACATAACCAGAGCCGACATAACAATAATAATGTAAGGGCACGATAATAATAATAGTGGGCTTCTATGGGGCACAATAGTAACAATATGGGCACTACATGGGTACATCAACATAATAAGTGGTTTGTACTAATAACAATAAGGGGTGACACTAGTAGTATAGGGGCCTAACAGAAAATGTGGAGTTGATCACAAATCAACATTCTGCAACCTCAAAAATTACCTACCCAACCTACTTACCTAACATTTTTTCTTCTTTTTGGTTTGGGTGCACTTAGACTTGCAGACCCATCTTTTTCAATTTTTTCTTTTGCACTGTCCTCCTATCTATATCTACACTTATTTCTTCCAAGGGCCCAGATTAAGCAGTTGGGCTCCTTTGATTCTGTACCTATCTAGGAATCTGCCAAGATTGAGCTGTTTGGACAGACTATTCATTCTCTATATTCTAAAACAGGAAATTGAAACCTAGGGAGGCCAAGATTAAGCTATTTGGACCTCCCTTTAGCTGAAAATTCTACAAAAATGGAATAACTCTTCAAAATTGGAATGCAGCAATTTGAACTTTGACCAGCACACTTTCTTGGTCTCTTTCTTTGGTGACTGTTAGCAAATATGGAGCATTGCAGCATGCAAAGTGTGACATATTTGGCTTGTAAAAATGTCAATCATGAAATATGAGTAACCTGTTGCAGCAGGAGGCTAACACAAGGAATTAGGGAAGAAAGCCTTCTGTTGAAGAGTGATTTTGACAAAGCCAGCAAAATTTTATTCTTGAAGTGTTGGATTGGCTAGGTTTTGGTCTGAGATTTAGATCTGCTATCAAGATACTATTTTCCAGAGCTTCAGCAAAAGTTCAAGGCTTTAAATGCCAAGGTTGTTGTGTAGCTCTGCTGCTTTATAAGATTGGACCATCTGACCAATTTTGGTCATTTGTTGTGGGTTGCCACAATTCAGGGTCAGATTAAAGATCACTTGTCTCCTGAGTGGCAACAGACATTGAGATGATTAATGTGTGCTGGTGATTCTGCACTTAATGACATTCGTTATCAAATTTATCTTTTCCAAGGATTCAATTAAGTTTGACTCAGTGGCCAACCTTTATCTTCAATTTAGATTTAGAAACTGAATTGTCGGGGTTGTTCTCTAAGCTTGGTAGGTTGGTAATTAATTTGATTGCAATAGATGCCTTTGGCAATTATAGGTTGCCAAAGTCGAGGGTCAAATTAATGCCATTTGGTTCCTTGGGTGGTCATGAGAAATTTAGTGCACATTTTCCTGATGATTCTTCCTTATCCATTGATTTGTCACATCATTCTGTGTCAGACACTTTGTATAGCCTCTGGTGTGAGTAAGCAATCATGAGACCTATGTTTTAGCTTTTGGATTATTTGATCAAATGTGATTCTGGATTCTGGAAATGTATCCTAGAACGTAAAAAATTTATCTTGGGATTCTTTTTGGAGATAATATATTCACAAAGGACATGTGGGAATAGGTATTACTAGTTAAATTAAAGGGAATATTGGAATTGGGATAAGAGGACCATCTCTTTAGCTGGTCATCTTACTGTTCTCTCTGGGATTTTGGAAATGGGCACATATATTATTCATCATGTTGGTTCTTCAATGGTTCAACTTATTACAACTTGGAAAATATTCTCTATTGTTATGTATGGGGAAAACTAGGTGGTAAGAGAGTTTTCCATGGGGGTTGTGTACTATGGAGAGAAAAATAGGTGGTCTAGAGCTGGTAGATATTATGTACAAGTCTTAGTATTGGCAACTAAATAGATTGTTAGGGCCATCAATGTTGATGTTGCCTGGCAGGTTTGCAACCAACATTGTGGCTTTGTAATGCCCTTAAGTTCACTATTGTGTCTTATTTGTGGATATCAGAAAGTGAGTTGTAAACTGTCTTTGAGTGATCTAAAAAGGATTTAGTAGAATACTTTTTAATGTCTTTTTGGATAGCTTATTTATTCAAATTTGTGCCTAATAGTTGTTACTTAAGAAGCACATTTTGTCTTGGAAAGGAAGGAGCCCAAATGGTGATGCTTGCACTCCTAGATTGTATGCATTGAATTCTTATAAGATGAGGCCTAGTGCAGTTCCTAGGTGACTTTGGAAAACTAGATTTTGGCATCTAAGTCAATGTAACTCTAGCAAGGCCTTGGTTCACTGGTGTGGTTGACCCTGCTACAGTTTCTTTGACTTAGATCCCAAAATCTAGTCTGCCAAAGTCACCTAGGAACTGCACCAGGCCTCATCTTATAAGAAGTCAATGCATACAATCCACTTCGAGGGTAGAAACTCCTTTTACAATAAATACAATACAAGACAAGATGTTATGGCCCTGAGACTAGGTACCCTTGGTATATATATTGGAGACAAAGGGTAGAGTAATAGCACTCCACCAATCTAGGGTAGACTCTGCAGCTATCTTTGGGTGATAAATGATAAATGTTTATGAAAGACATGAGCATCTTTGTATATGTCAAAATTACTGAGGTTCAAGAATTTTTCTTTTATGTGATAGCTAAACATAGCTCATTTATGTTGTCACATGTACTGCTTACAATTCTACATTATGCAACATGTACAATCATCTACTATATTGTTCAAAAATGGAATTTCTATTACATTAAAGGATGAGATCTCTTACCTACTTCCTGGGCATGATCTAGGAAGTCAAGTTCATGTTACAAATTGCAGCACCAATTTATATGAAATCGTGAGGCTTTTGCATGTTAGGTTTGGTAATATATTGCCCCCAAACAAATTTGGCAAGAGCTTTCATTAAATTGCTATCACTATATGCATAAACTTGCTTCAAGGACAACAATAGAAGAAAATCTGACGAGAGCTTTCATTAAATTGCTAATACCATATACATAAACTTGCTTCAAGGACAATCAGAGAAGGAATTCCTAGAATTTTGTAGCAATAATGTTTACAACATTGAGCTAGACAATAGATATGGGCATCTGCAAACTTTCCATTAACCTCCATCTAGGAATCCAGATTCCCTAAATGATTTCAAACAAAATGAAGATCAATTTGACTAAAACATTCTAAAAAAAGATTTCTTTGCATGTATTACTTAATACATCACTATTATTCTGCTCTGTGTACAGCATCTAGGGCTCAAGCCTAAGAAGCCTAGTTGGGGACCCTTACTGGTTTCTTCATAAAATTGAAAAAAAAAAATCATCCAACATATTGAAACTTTCCTAATAAACAAAAAATATTATATTAGCCTAAGGCAACCTTAAGGATCTCAATCAACAAAAGGTCATAAGAAGCAAATAATATTCAAGGAGCCTAGAAACAAAGGAGCTTTTTCTATGAATCCTCAGCAGCAAGAATTCTTTGTCTTGGGTGGTTCCACTCCATCCCCATCTCCATATACATCCATAATATTAACTCTATTGAGAGACAATTGAGACTTATAGGAATTCGAATTCAGCATTTTCTTGCTCACATTAGTGTAAATCTCCTTGACCACAATTTGAAATGCAGACAATACATTTGTATTATCTAGAGCCGAGGTCTCAATGAAGAACAATCCCTCTGATTCGGAAAGCTTCTTCCCATCTTCCATAGGAACTTCCCTTATATGAGCTAAATCAGACTTATTCCCCACAAGCATTTTCACGATATTGCCATCAGCATGCATTGCAACATCAAAATTTACATGAATTTGAAAATAGCTTGCAACATCACATAGATGGCAACCAAAAGCCAAAGCCAATTTCAAAGGTGCTCTATAAGGCATTACAACAGTAATTGCTTGCAATGCAAAAGCCAAAGCCAGAGCCAATTTCAAAGATGCTCTACAAGGCATTACACAGAAACTGCTTGCAATGTTAGTATCAGAACTAAGGAAGATGCTATCACATCAAACCCAAAGATGATCCACAAGGCATGACACCCAGACATCAATGGTCCAAAAGGCACAACACAAAACTGCCCATAATATTGGTAGGAGAGTGGTGGAGTGCTATTACTTCAACCCAAAGATAGCTTCAGAGTCTACCCTATCCCCCAATTGTAATAGAAAAGTTGTTCCAAATGTTGTTGATGAAGTTCAACCTTTAGCAAGTGTAGTGTGAAGGAACCGTTCATGTAGAATGGTTGAATAAATTTCTTGTGATGTTATATGACAAATGGCATTTCTATCACACATAAGGCATATACATGAATCATGTTTTGCTTAGACAATGCTCTGTTAGTCTAGGGTTATGTGGTTTTTGGTGTATGGACAGTCGGTAAGGATAAATATTTTTAGAGTTTGCATATGGCATTCAAAAACCAGAGAAACCTAATTCAGTATCATTTATTTTAAAACTCATATATGTATTTGGGTCCTATAATGAGCATTTCATCTATATAAAGTGGTGATTGCTAAATGTGTCTTTTGCAAAATAGTTGCTAGTATTGAAAGTGTTGCAGTGTAAATGAACACAAATTATCTACTTTTTTAATTATATATGATTGAAAAACATGTTGAGTATTGGGAAATAGATAATTGTCTACTTGTTTAACATGAATTTATTCTTATCTTATTTTTCAGGTTTTTGAAGTGTAAAAAATGGTGCAAAAGTGTCATTTATTCATTGAAGTGTCATGCTTTCCAAATCTAGGTCGAGCAGTTATTAAATTCGTCCTTTACAATATGGCAACAAATCATTTATTTCATGGAAATAGAGAAGTGCCTGGAATGACGAAAAACAATGAGGCATATTACATTGCCCTTGTTGAAGGGTTAAAAGAAGCAAAACAGAATGATGTCAATGATATTGAAGTCTTCACCAACTCGGAGTTGATATGTATTCAGATGAAAGGCATCTATCAGGTTTGGAAGGACAATTTAAAACCTCTTCATAAGGAAGCAATAAATTGGAGTTGTCAATTTCAACACTTTACCATCAATCGCTCTGCAGATATTGAAAAGATGTCCACTGATATAATGTCCAGAGAATTTTTAAGCACATATGTAGATGTCAAATATGACATAGGATCACCATCCACTGCAACAGAAATCATTGATCACCATCAATATAAATCCCCATTGTGCGAATGGGTTGTTGTTATCATTTTTATGGGGTCTATCATAGCATGGTTCTTTCACTAAAGAATAACCTGTTAATGTTTTATTTTTCCCCAACATGCAATGATTACGGTTTTTTGTATGGGAGACAAATTTATGGACAAATGTAATATATTCCATGTACATGGACAAATGTATTTTGAGAAAATTAATCGGTTCATGGTTTTTTGATTATCATTAATACATTATGATGTTGTTTGATCCTTACAAACACCTTCTCAGATCTTTTCTTCTGGAGAGATATTGATATGCTATGTGATTTGTTCATTGGTTGTTGATTAGTGATGAAAGGTTTCTTTACTATGTTTATAAGCAATTTATTCTTGATAGCACCTATTTCTCAATCACCTAGTCACTCTTCCCATCTCCACCTTGGGTTTCATCCTAATAGTTTTCCCAGATCACAACTCTATTTTGGCTTGACTTCTCTGTATTTCAAATCTTGTGCTTGTGGATTTATCATGATAGTAAGGACCTAGTCTTTTTAAATCAAAGCAAATCTTGCTCATGCTCAGTGTGTCATAAGTAAGGAAATGTCAGTATTTCTCCAAGAAATCACATCCATCATGATGGTCTACTATGCTAAATCTCCCATGTGACCACTCCACTTCCTCCAAATCTTGCACTAGTTTTTCCTCTACAAAGGGATTCTTAGATAAAAACTAGAAAATATGCAGTTGGTGTTCTGGCTATTCTTGTAAGAGAGCTAAGAGGATTACTTGTAGTTAGCGAAACCTCTGCAATCCCTCTAATAGTCAACCATTTAAGATTGGGTTCACCTTCAGCTAAATGCAAGGACAATTTATTTTTGTTTTGCTATCATTGTGTTGCAGTGGAAGTGACAAAATTGTAAATAGTTTGTTGAGATTTCCATCATTAATGCCTTCTATGTATAATCTTCTCACATTTGGTACTCCTAAAGCAAAATAGAAAGCTCGTTCTCTTCTTAGAATCCTTCATAGTTGGGACTCTTCAAGAACTGCTCAAACAATTCTCTTGCCCGAGACTGGAAATTGAGTCACTTCAGCACACTAGTGAAGCAGCTGCCAGTTTTCCACCAATTCATGCAGGGGGCTGGATTTTACTTGTACAGATATTATTTGGCAGAAAAGAATCAAAATAAATGTAAATATCTCTGTTATTCGACAAGATTTTGTTTTGTACAGTATTTAATCAGTCATAAAGGAGATGGATGACATAGAAATTCGGGGTGTCCAACTCACCTCTGTAATTTACCCTTCTAGGAGATGCATAATCGCTCCCACATGATCATTGTAGCTTGATGTACCTTTGGGTCCCATTGAATTGATTTGATCGTTTGTGTTGTAGGTTTTAACCCCGCACAGAAATTACCTGCATACGAATTCTAAATCACAGGAAAAATAAAAATGCGAGAGCATAACACATAAAACACATATACACAGAGATTTCCCACTGAATCTCAAAACCGAGACTACCAGCTTGATTTTTCATTATTTCCTTTCAATGTTACAATACATATTTATACATGCCGAAGCATCCAATACCATGGACCGAAAAACCATCACGTCCAATACCATGGACCAAAAAACCATCGATCCAATACCATGGACCGAAAACCATCGTGTCCAAAAAACATGTGCGAAAATCATGCACAAAACCATAGGTGGGTCCGCCCAACCTAACATAGGTTCCAAAACCAAAATTTTCCAGGGCGCTGCCCCGAACCCCATAAAGTGGGGTTATGGGTACCCCTCAAACCCCCTGTTAACTATGTGGAAATAATATAACACAACCCAACATTCGTAGCCTAGGCAAAATGTGTGACAAGGTTCAGTTGAAGAAGGAAGCCTGTGAGACCTCGTTGTTTCATCACAGCTTAGTCAAGTTGATCATTTTGCATGAGCTCCAGAAAATAGATAGGGAGTGGTCCATGTTCATGTTTATGTCTGGCTTCAAGAATGAAACTGGTCTCAGTCCTTAGGCTACGAAGATTTCTCCACCAACAGTTAGTCATCGTGCAGAAACAAGATCAAGGAGATTCATGAAGTTGAAAGCTAGGAAACGGGTAAAGGAGCCCCCAAGACCACTAGTAATCCAAGACACACCCCAACAGGTACAAAAATGGAAAGGTCAGGTCAAAGAAGGGGTACAAGAAAAATCCACAGGTGAAACGGTCCAAAGAAGAGTAACCAGGAGCCAGTTAGCTAAAGAAAAAGGCAAGACAGTGGTTACTGAGAGAAGCTTGGTTTCAAAAGGAATTCTGAATGATTTGCTTTAAGCTATCGACATTGAGGAGTCTCCTCTGGTTCGAGTAGACTTGATGGAAACAGGTAAAGGCAAAACCAGAAAGGCCAAAACCTCTAAAAAGCTCAAATTTGATGATTAGGTTTCTGAATTTGTTTTTAAGCCAAGAAGACCTATGACGAGGCATTCAAAAGAGATACAAGAGGCGCTGCCAGAAGCAAGTGAAATAGGGGAGGTAACAAAATCTCATGAAGGACCTATGGCTTCATCAAAAACATCATCACGGCTGCATAAAAATGATAGAGGCAAAGCAGTTATCTCTCAACAAGAGGAATGTAGGTTTGAAGAGTTGGAAAAGAAATTGAAGTTAGCAAATCTTGAAATTGCCAATCTGAGAAAAACCTCAAGGAAACATGCTATCAAGGAAGCTTATTTTAATAAAATGGAAGCTCTATGGGAAGATAAAACGATTTCAATACCCGAAGTGGTCAATTGTCATGCTCAATACTACACCTAGACAGTCCCTGCAATAAAAGAAGCAAGCTACATCAGAAGGGTCAATGCAAAACTAAGAACTGGAATCAGAATTATGAAGAGGCAAATCGAAGATCTGAAGATACAACTAATCTAGCATGAAGGACATCCTTAGTTGAAAGAAATCACATAACAAGTAAGGCTAAGTCCAAGATTTTGATAGATTACCTTTTGAAGTTTACCTTGAAGAATGGTGCCTATGTATCCAGTTTTGAACAGCTTCATGACAAATGGAAAAGCTATTTCAAGGAAAAGAAAGCTCAGAAAAGTTAAATTTTCACCTTAATCTGTGTTTTTTGAAATTACACAGCAATTTTGTAGCGCGCTACAAAACTGCTGTAGATGATACCTAATGCATAGCAGTTTCGTAGTGTGCTACGAAACTGCTGTAGGTGCATATTATGATTTAGTTGACCAATTTTGAGAGACAAAGGGAAATCTTTTTGAAGAGGAGTTTCTGAAAAATATCATTTACGAAATGTAAACATCCAGCAAGGGAAAAACAAGCAAAGGAAAGACATTTATGAACTCTAAGCTCTATGTTATAAAATTGGTCATTATTTCATAGCTAGTATTGTTCATGATACTTCAGGCAGCATTAAAGGAGTTTTGTCTTAACACATGTATATGGGCAAGATCTACAGTGTATGGAAAACAAGATAATCCAATGCATTTTATGTAATTAAGGAGAACAACAGAGATACTTGACTTTGAAGATCCTTGTGGAGACCAAAAGTAGAAAAACAGGAGCAACTTCCTAATTTCTAGGAACAGTAAAGAAGATGAGGCATCAAGGGTCAGCAGGCAGTTTCAAACCATAACCAAAGCTAAACTGAAGAAGGCCACGTGTCAGAGAATGAGTTTGGATTGTAATCAATGCTACTACCAACATTATGAGGAGTTATATTCCTAATTGTTTTAGGTCTCTAGAACTGCCAGTCAACAGTCAGTTACATTTAATAGTTAGTTTTAAGTATCAATAGGTGGCATAGTAGGAAGAATTCGAATTCCCCTCATGCTGGAGGAGGAATCTCAGTTATGTAAAGAACTCTATATATGGGAGAAAATCAAATGTACCAAGGGTTAGAAATTTTCAGAGAAACTCTCATATTGTGCTTTGTGTAAGACTCTGTTTTTGGAAATACAATATTTGGCTTTTCTTCTCAGGAATCAGAAGGAATTCAATGTTCACAATGTCTTGTATTGTCCTCTTTTCAGTATTTACAGTGGTATGAATGTATGATTACTTAGAAATCATTGATTGTGCTCTAACTTCATACATTTATAAACCGTGTTGTTCTATATGTTTCTGATGTGTTCTCCATGTGTTGAATTCTAGATGCCCTGACTTCCATGTAAGGCTAACAATATTGTTATACTGAAACATTTTTGACTCCATAAGCCCAATGAATATTTTCTAATTGTGTTTCAACCATTTACACTTCTTCATTTGTTTCATAGAGTTAGCCATCTTAGTCACTATCAAAATCTTTAATCTTGTGAGAGAGCCCTCTTAGGTTGGGGAGGCTTAGTCTCAGCCAAAAGTAGGTTTGAAACAGTTACTCAAGGTCTACCTGATTAGCAGCCTATCAGGGGTTGATTTTGTGATAACACATTCCATTTCTAGTAGCTTTCAATAAGATTTTCTTAATTGTATTCAACCACCTCATACTTCATAAGCGAACATATTATGTTGATTTCATCTAGTTTGACTTATGCCTTCCTGCATCCTTTTAGGGGAGGAGATCATTTTCCCTTGATCATGCTTCTTAAGATAAAAGTAGTGATCCATGTTACCTGCAACCATGTGACATGACATTATAATATTAAATACAATCATACATACCTCATTCTACCTATAGGTCATCTACGCTTCTTCCAGTAGCTTCCTTGATTGAAAATATCTTCAATCCCTTTATCTACTTTATTTCTCATGTCATCATACCATCATCCCATGAATTCCATAAGTTGGAGTTCCTGGTGAAACAGTTGCTTCCTCTCTAGATTAGTGAACCCTTTGATGAGGATTCCATCAGAGAATGTTGAGGATCTTTGTATATCCCCATCTGGTAGATGTTTCCTCATTGACTTGTTGTATGATAAGCCTTGTCCTGGATGACTTCTTCCTTTTGTTCAATGTCCAGTGAGGTTCCCAAGATCTATATCCTTCATGTTTGACTACCATGGATTTTGTTCTTCATGATTCCCATGGTGATGTCACGAGCTCTTTCATCCAATGCTTTCATGATGCCATGGTGCATCTTATGGTCATATCTATAACACAAGATTTTGGAGATTATGATAGAACCAGTTTATGAGGGATACCATCTCAATCATAGTAGAGATCTGTTACTCCCTCTTTTCTTGGCCCTTTTCTTCATCTTCCTCCATCTTTTCAGTGATATGAGTTTCTTTCCATAAATTTTCCATGCCATTGAATCTTAGCTATATTATTCTGTCTTGTTTGAGGACCAAACTTTCCTTTCCTTTATACACATTCTTGATTCCTTTAACCTTTAACACTTTTACCTTCAACTTGACTTTTTCTATCTAGCATAGAGACCACAAGTTGAATGAAGTACTTTCCTTGTTTATGTTGAAGTTTCTAAGTTTACTTAATTTAGAAACCCTTCATGCACCTTTTCTGATTTATTCCTACCTACCTGTTAATTTTTCTTTAACAAGTTATTTACAAAGTAAATACTGAAAATAAACATCAGTGCATGTTCAACATATTACAAATCAGCAACTAAAAGAAACAAGAACAAACACACCACTTGACACCATTATTTTTTGACCAATGTCCCCGGAAAAACCCAATGCAGGAAAATTGGTGCAGCTATCTGAGGGTTTTCTTATTAAGAAATATCATAGTACAATCTGGGTGCCAAAACTGGCCTACCCAATAGAGAATTTCCTTAGCAGCTATACCTCACAGTTTGAGAGAAATCTCCTGGCTGAAACCCCAGAAAACCCTTCCAGTAGCTCCTCAACACAAAAATTCTCTTGCGACCCCAGCGTCTGTCCAAACTAGACTGCATAAGCCTCTCTGTCTCATGCAGGGATCAAGCCAGATCTAATCTTAGCCCTAATCGACGAACAAGATTAAGTCACTAATCAATGACTAAGATTAGATCTGGCTTGATCCATGTCTTTTGGACCACTCTAACACAGATTCATATTAATACACATTAATATTTTATTTTCCCTAAGTTTAAACTTAGAGACTCCATTAAAAATATTAATTATTTTAATATCTCCTTATTTGTTTAGAATTTTCCCAAACCCTTTCTAGGTATTGGAGATCTGATGTGCCCCAACCTCTCCACCAAATTTTGTGGCTAGAGCACATCTGATGCTACCACAAATCAACACTCCCTCTCAGAGAGGAATGTTCTCTAGCAATACTCCTTAATGAGTATTACTCTGATCATCCGGCATCAATACCTGTGTTGATGCTAGGCCTTCCTACACAACATCCTCTGCGTTGCTGCCTTCTGCATTGTTGCAAATGGTTATGCCACTGCCACTGCTGCATATTTACGATAGCTCCCTCTGCATCTATGTTGTTGTTGGTCCTTTCTCCCAGCACTACATCTGCACTGCTCCTCCTCTCATCATATTGCATCATGCTACCCACTACTGCACTGCAACTCAGTTACTGAGAAGTAAGTAATTGATCTCCCAACTAACCTCCCTATTGGACTAGAAACACCCAATGATGTTGAATCTCCCTCTGTCACTCACAAGTGCTCCTATCTCTAACCTTTACATTGCTGCAACAACTCCCTGCATCTTGCACCGTTGCACACATCTCTGTGCCTTCCTACACTGGTGCAACAACCCTATGCCTCTCGCACTGTTGCATCCTGCTAGCTCTACACTGTCTCGGGACTCCTGCACTATAGCTCCCTCTGCTGCTCCACCCACATCCGTCTCTACCCACCCAACCAATCCTGCTACTCCTCGGCGAGGCTCCTGTAGCAAGGTCTAATCCAAGAGGCTGGGTACCTCAAGGATCTTGCCCCTCATCGCCTGTAGTCTGCCTAACTACGGCTCAATGTCTCCCCAGTTCCGCTCAAGTGGTGCGTATGCACTTATGGCACAAGAATCATTTGTCAAAACTTCCTTCTCTACCTGTGCTAGCACTGCCTTAGTCTTGGAATACTCTCCCTTACTCTTCTTCCTTGGGCACTGGGTCGCATAATGACCCATCTCCCCACAGTGGAAGCACTTGATCTTGGAGAGATATTTCTTCTTCCGCTTCTCCTACTTTCCCTCATATGCTAGGGCCACATCCTCCTCCTACTTTCCCTCAGATGCTAAGGCCACATCCTCCTCCTCCTGCTTGACCTTAATCCCTTTGTTGTTGCTACCTATCTTTGACTCCCATCTAATCTCTTCCTGGCGAAGAGCTTCCACATCTTGTCCCAAGGTAGGAGAGTCCCTCTACCTAGGATGCTCTGGACAAACACTCCCCAGTCTTCTGAGACAACATTCATGGTTGTCCTCACCATAAGCTCCTGATCCAGTGTCACTCCTATAGCAGTCAACTAATCTCAGATCTCGTTCAGTCCTCCAAGGAAGGATTCAATCAATTGACCCTTCTTCATCTGATATGACCTCATCTAGTTCTCGAGCAGCATTCTTCTCTGCACAAAAGTATGCTAGTATATGTTATTGAGAGCCTCCCACATCTCAACTATCGTTTCCTTCTTGGTTATATGTGGTACCACATGATCCTTGACCCCGTTAAGGATAATGCACTTGGCCCTCACCATCGCCTCCTCGTACTTTTCATTATCATTGGGGTCAATTGGGATAGCTATAACCTTCAAGGCAAAGTTCTTGACATGATTCTTGTCAAGCACTAATAAGATTCTGGACTTCCAGACTGCGAAGTTCGATGCTCCATCCAGTCTATCCTAGTCTCTTACCCCATGTAGTGCCATGACGCTCCTCTACTTCCCTCCTAGAAGTTCTCTGTTTGACTCCTCTGAGTCTCTAATTCATGTTTGGAACTTATCTTCTAGACTCCCTCTGAGTCTTGATTTCCCTCCTGGAAATCCTTCTGCCACTGTCAAGATGCCCCCTATTCTGGTCATCTTGTGCAACCGCACCACTGATCTGGGTTCCTCAGCTAGAAACCCTCAGTAGCAACTCCTCTAGCCCTGCTCTATTAAGTACTTTTCTGACTACATTACCTCACTAGCTCCACTTTGCAATATTCCTGTAGCCTTCTAGACCCCAACCACTGCCTCTTTATGAACTGCGTCAACCCCTCTCTACCCCACGTTGCCTCTACGTCACCCTAGATGGGTCTGCGATAGCCTTGGGATGCCCTACATTAGCCCTATGGCCCTCTATGTCAACAACGCTGGCCTCTCTAGGGCTTTGCGCATCTCCTGAATTTCTTTTGCATGGCTCTTGCTGGCTCTACTTCACACTTCTTGGCTTCTACACTGCTAGAAATAGCTTTTGTCACCCCGAGACAATTGTTTTCTGCTGCTATTACTCCACTCAGCTGATGTCTTTTAGTCCCCATGAGATTTTCAATCACGCTCTAATACCATGTTCAAATTTCTAAATTTACTTAATTTAGAAACCCTTCATGCACCTTTTCTGATTTATTCCTACTTACTTAATTTTTCTTTAACAAGTTATTTACAAAGTAAATACTGAAAATAAACACGAGTGCATGCTCAACATACTACAGATCAGAAACTAAAATAAATAAGAACAAACACACCACTTGACACTATTATTTTTGGACCAATGTCCCCGGAAAAACCCAATGCGGGAAAACTGATGTAGCTATCTAAGGGTTTTCTTATTAAGTAATATCATAGTACAATTTGGGTGCCAAAACTAGCCTACCCAACAGAGAATTTCCTTATCATGTATACCTCACAGTTTGAGAGAATCTCCTAGCTGAAACCCCGGAAAACCCTTCCGGCAGCTCCTCAACACAAAACTGCGCCTGCAACCCCAGCGTTTGCCCAAAATGGACTGCGTTAGCCCCTCTCTATCTAACACTGGCCCTACGTCAGCCTCTCTAGGGCTTCGTCAGCCGTAGGAGGCCCTTCGTCAGCTCTGGGAGCCTCTGTGTCAGCTGCGCTGGCCCCTCTGGTGCTTTGCGCAACACTTGGTTGCCTCTGCGTCGCCCTGCGTGAGCCCTTGCTGGCTCTACATCACTCTCCTTGGCTGTTGCACTGCTCTTCTGGCACACTCTCTACCTTCTCTATTTCTCTATACCCAATGCCCCTTAGCTGCTCTCCCGATCACTAATTCTATCTCTCTTAGCAAACCCCGCTCTAGAGAATAGAATGACTAATCATCTGGTGTAATCTCCAAGTGACCCTCAAGCCTTATAATTTTCCTGTTGACAATTCAACGGACGAGATTAAGTCCCTAATCAATGACTAAGATTAGATCTGGCTTGATCCATGTCTTTTGGACCACTCTAACACAAATTCATATTAATACACATTAATATTTTATTTTCCCTAAGTTTAAACTTTGGGACTCCATTAAAAATATTAATTATTTTAATATCTCCTGATCTGTTTAGAATTTTCCCAAACCCTTTCAAGGCATTGGATATCTCATGTGCCCCAACCTCTCCACCAAATTTTGTGGCTAGAGCACATTCGATGCTACCCCAAATCAACAGTTTATGGACATTTGTTACCTTGGTTATCAGTTAGTGTATCAATGATGATCATTTTCTTATCATCTTTCGCAAGTCTCCCAATTGAGATAATATGAAGATATTCCTTCATCCTTTGATGTTGAAAAATGTGCAACAAGAAATGTTAAATTTAGAATGTGCTAAAAATAGACCTGCTAAAAATAGCATGTCTAAAAATAGTAGTTTGGCCAGTGAGGTCATTGGCCACATTGGGTGAGAGGTGAAACTGCTAAAAATAGAAATTTCTAAAAATAGCATTTCTGGGTCCCTTCCTATTTATAGCATTCCCTAGTCTATCTATAGGAAGTAAAATTAATTTTGGTCCTAACAGCAGTTTAAAATATTAATTAATTAATCTCCTTGAGTTAATTAATTATGAAAAATTAAATTTGAAGTCTTTGTGAGCATGCACATGAGTTGTCCCACTGATTGAGGAATTTATCCTTAATTTCCTCCACTGATTGAGGGAATAAGCATGAGTTCTATAATGAGAGATCAGTTGACTTAGTTCTAAATAGTCAAGTCTAGTTAGATTATTTTAACGAGTTGTTAAAATAATAAAATATAGTTTGTTAATGCTTGCATGCGACAACTATTATTTTAGATAACTGAGGATTCACTCATGGATAACTGTTGCATGTTAGTTCTGTCAGAGACCCAGTTGAAATCAGATGTGGGATAGTGTACTATCTGATGTTTAACTATTTCTAATAAGTAGTTTTTGCATGGTTGAAGAACTAGTGTTCTCAAGGAATACGTAGTCGGACCATTGGTTGTTTTTGGTATGTTGGAATTATGAGCATATGCTTTTGCTATTATTTCCTAAGCAAACTATGTAAGGACCATAGGGAAATCCTATATAAACAGGGCTTGGATGGTTCATGAGATATATCTTCATAGTTCATTGAGAACTGAATAGCTTGAAAGCTTATTCTTTTTGTATTGTGAAGAGGATTTCCACCTGATTGATAATACATGGTTGGGGTTTTATGTTGGCGCTTTCCCCTGGATATATCTTGTGTTATGTGTGATTAATTCTTTTGATCAGTTATGCATGTTTCTACTTGATGTTGCTCATGATTTCGATTATGCTTCCGCTTAATGTTTTGTAGAAGTAGAACAAGTATTATGCTTTAGGACATTGCATATATCGGTTTGTTCTACAGGTGAAATTTCTACATGGTATCGGAGCATAGATGAAAATAGTATACTAGTAGGAGGAATTCGAAGTTTCTTATTCTAGATATAGATCTCAAGTTCTTATCACATCTATTTCATCGATGGCATTCAATGGTTTAAGGCTTGAGTATGCCCTTGATGGCAGCTCAAACTATATAGCTTGGAAGGATCGCATAGAGGCAATTTTGGAAGATAATGCGCTTAAGGATTTCATTAATCAAGAAGTCCCTAAGCCCACTGACAAGACTGAGCTAGGGGAATGGGGTAAGTGTGTGGCTAGATCTAGGAGAATTCTCTTGGAGGGTGTTCGAGATCACATAGTCTCAAGCCTCCATGGGAAGGAGTTCCATTTGCAATATGGAAAACATTGAAACGTTTATATCAGAATAGCAGTGATCAAAGAAAGTTGGCACTGAAGAACAAGCTTCGAAAGATCAAGTGTGAGAAGGGTGACTCTATTTCTACATTCTTGAATAATCTCACCACCTGCAGAGATGAGCTTGCAAGCGTAGGAGTCACTACAGTTGATGAGGATATGGTAATTCTAGCACTCCTTGGCCTTCCTAAGAGCTCGCATAGCTACCAGGACTCAGTGAATGGAAGGGACAAACTGCCAGATTGGGAACAACTATGGTCGGATTTCATGCAGGAGGAGATCAGACAGAGCACCAGGGATGGAGCTTTTTCATCAAAACATGATGATGAAGAGAACTTGGCTTTAGCTTCTAAAGCTAAGAAAGGGAAAGGGAAGGCATCCCATTCCAAGTCTTCTCAATGATGGGAAGAAGGTTGACAAATCGAAAGTGCGATGCTTTCGTTGTCATGAGGTGGGTCATTATGCTGCAAATTTTCCATAGAGGAAATCCAAGAAGGGATCTGTGGAAGGATTTGAAGGTGAGGCACTTGCTTCATAGCTTGAGTTGGATTTGACACTCTTCGCATGCATGGTTTCATCCATGGTGGGAAGTGGTTGGTTTCTTGACAGTGGAGCTTCTTTCCACGTGACTGGAAACAAGAGTTCGTTCAGTAATTTGAAGGAGAAAGATCTCCAGATACTCATAGCGATGGGTAATGATGAGAAGTATAGTGTCTCAGGTGTAGGCACAGTTATTTTTCAGAGGGAGCATGGATCTCGCCTGACCTTGACGATGTCAAGTATGTACCAGGACTGAAGAGAAACTTGGTGTCGATCGCGATGCTGGAAGACAGAGGCTATGATGTAGTCTTTAGTAAGGGAAAAGTTTTCCTTAGACACATCATCACTAGACAGGTGAAGCAAATTGGTTCACGGTTACTGAACCTATATGCTCTTGAGGTTCAAGATGCATGCAAAGCCTTGAGCAGCAAGGCAACTGATGGAGACTTGGTGGTTGA
>APFE031339677.1:198665-216431 GCA_000404065.3 Pinus taeda | reverse complement strand
GAAAATTAAATTTTTAATATAGTTTTTTTATGAAGAACCCAAAGAACCCGAAGAACCCAAGCACCTGAAGAACCCAAGAACCCGTTAAAGGAAAAGAACCCAATTTTTTTTTTGAAGAACCCGGTTCTTCATGGAAGAACCCGGTTCTTCTGGGTTCGTCTCGGAAGAACCCGTACCCGAATCCGGTACTTGGGTGCGAGAACCCGGGACGGGTTCGAGAACCCCACCCCTGGGTGCGGGTACCCGTGCAACACAGTTCCAAGGTAGTCTTCCAATCATGTTCATCAAGTGCGGTGCACATATGTCATCATCATGGTCCACATAAGTCATCATGTAGACATGTCATAGCATGATTGACACTTCATCATCTTAAAGAAGAGTTGTAGTCATCTTTTGGCATCTTCAAGAATATTTTCCATCCAGTCACTGCAATATCAATGATCAACTATTGACATCAATGACAACCTAGATTAACAATGTTCAGAGGCCCCAACCTATAGGCGACTTCATACACCTACCTAGCACCTCCCTGCCACCCTATAATGATTGAAATAAGACAAGAGTGTGGATTCCCGTACCAGGGACAACGATCCATGATACAATGTGATTTACAATGATTTTGACCAAACACCCAATCACACTATGACATGCAAGTTTGCAACCCAACCATGACATCATCCCAACAGAGACTTCTATACCTCCCAATAATGCCTTTTTGACTCTAGGCAGATTGACTCTTTTACAATAATGACTCCTGCAATGATGACACTTTTACAAATGACTCTTTTACAACTTTACAATGATGACTCTTGGCCTTGACACTTCTTCACAATATACGGATGGTTGTCATGTCTTCAAAGGATGTCCCGTTGCAATGCTTCCTTTGATTTGATACTTCTGCTCTTGAATTCTTGCTTGAAGTTGTACTTGAATCTTCTTCTATCTGCATGCAAAATTTGCCCCGCGAAACCAATCCCAAAACAAAACAAAATACCCTTCAACTTACCTCTGCCTGCAAAACACATGAAAGTGCATAATAATGAATAAATACAAATACAAAGTACAATGCGTACCTGAAGTGTGCTTGCCACTTTTGCTGTTGACTTGTTGCAGCAGTAGACAAAGACTCCCACTCTTGATATAGGCCTGGACTCTATGCAAGACTATATCCAAAACTGACCTAAAGATATATACAATAAAAACTGATGACAAACCCTAGACTTGTGATGGACCAAGTTCTAAGTACAACAACAGAGACCATTCTATCAACTATGACAAGACAAGTAACATGAACTTACTACACCATATAGATTTAGCAGACTTGGTGTAACATCAAGAATATGTAGCATCAAATGTGTAGTATCAAGAATAGGACATTCGAAATGTGGTATCAAAACTAACTGTGACATATAGAGACATAGAGATATAACCGAGACCCTGTATGTACTTATGTTGTCCTGCAAAAACATGTCAGAGATGATACTCATATTTCAAATGTAAACACTAATGATACATACCTTGCTGTAGGAGACTTACCCTTGACTGTTGATGTGTGGTCCTTACTACATTGATCCTTGAATGCATGCTTTTTCTTGCCTTCTAGGAGATTGATATTGAATCTATTGTATCTATGCAATTTTGGATCTCTAGGGTCTGAAATTTCTTCCTGTGGTAGCCCTCTAAGTCCTCTTTCCAACCCCACAGGTCTGATCAAGATTGGATTCTTCAGGAAAGAGTTATGCCCAATCTCCCACGATGACCTGATTATAGACTGGTTCAGTAGAGAAAACTGCTATGAAGTGCCACATGTCACTGTTGCGACCTTCGGCCTTGAAAACGCTACTCCCGAAACTACAGTCCATTCTCTTTATGTGACTATTTACGAAATTTGAATCCAATGCTCAAAGAGAAAGTTATGACGATTTTCCCAACATCACGTATTTGACATGGAATTCGGGAGCTTGCAAAAACCCTAACTTCCTCAGATCATATCTTCGAAATAGTGAACCAAGATTCGAAATTCGTTCATGAGGTTTATCAAGATTTCGTCTCAAATGGGTTTTAATTTCAGCTTCTGAAGCTTCCAAAAAAAAAAGTAATAGCGAAAATGCCACGATGACCTATTTTAAGCCACACAATCCCTACTAGAGGAGGATATGAGGGTCATTATTTATATGAATGTCTTGAGTTGAGAGGGTCCTCAACAAGTGAACGTTGGAGGGATTTTAAGAGAAATTTTTTATTATTATTAATTATTAACTATTCAATGACCACAACCAATTGTGAGTAACATGCCACAACCCCATAGGGTTTTAGCCCACTAACTAGGGATACTAACTTCAAACACAAATAACTCTCAAACCGTGAAGAACTGGGAGGCGTGCCATATATCAATGGAAACATCTCGACGAGTAGAATCCATCAAGAAGATATTTGACACAAATAATATGAGTTTTCAAGTCAAAATGCCTTTGCAAGATCGGGGTAGCCCTTGGTGCTGCTTGGGTTGACATCAATGACAACCACTAATCAATGCCTGTTAGAGAGCTCTTCAAATTTATTTATCTTTCAAGTTGAGGAAAAATACATTTGTAGACAAAACAAAACAACAAAATACAACTTATCTCTTTAGCCTAAAACTCCTTGAAAATCGTCCCCACTTTGCCTAGATTTTCATGCCCACTTGAGACTGAAAATATGTACTGTATGGATAGGACTGTACGGACTATGTACGGATTTTTGTACTGCTGTACGAACTGTATGATTTTTTTGTTTTCAGAACTTCTCTCGAACGACATGCAACTCAACATTCAATGCTATTCATATTGTACCTTATGCTGTCTTCTATTGCTTGATTTCCATGCCCAACTTTGCCCAGAAATCACTCCTTCAGCTTGCTGCAACAAATTTCTCCTTCAAAACTTTTCTCCAGCTCTCAGCCTACTTTCTCCAATCTGCTAATGAAGAATGAATGCAATCTCTCTTTTCTTTTCCCCCTTTTGTTTCCCTAAATGACTTTTGGGCAACCCTAAGATCTAATGGCTCAGATTCATTTAGATCAAGGGACGAGAATAAATGTGCATTTAATTCTCACTTCTATTTTTTAACTCACCCATTAAATAAAGTACCCACATTGTACTTTATGTCTAAAGTCACTTTTCACTTTATAATTTAACATTGACTTTACCACTTATAAAGTCACTTTAACTTTATAAAGTCACACTTAGGAAAATAAGTATTTTGGACACTTTTCCCTAGGTAGAGACTAACCCAATGGAAACCACTTGTCCAAGGTACATTAAAAATCAACAAAAACCACTAACCAAAGAAGCCTAGGAGCAAGATGATGTTGGAGCTAGGGCTTGAGTTTTCTCCAAGTCTAACCGTGGGATTTGCTTCAAACTTGGAGGGCGCTTAGAGGAGACCTTAGCGTAGTAGCTAGCCAATTTACACCTCAAAACGACCCCCTAATGCTATTCACATTAGGCCCTAGGAGACCTTCTAGGGTTACGGAAAAAAGGAAAAGGTGAAAAGAAAAGGTCTTGAAGGTGATCAACCAAGGATTAAGACTAGTGCCTAGCAATGGGAGAAACAGAGTAAAAGATAATCTCAAGAAAGGAAACTTGCTCTTCAGGGAGACCTAGAAGAAATTTCGTTGCCCTTAATAACCATAACAACAAAACAACTTCAAGATATTTATACTTCAATGACAATTACCAATGGAGTTTCAAGGATGCATATACATTGAATCCCCTAGGAACATTCATCCATTCAATATCTATGAGTAATGCATGCAAATTTCCCAAGAGTTTCAATGGTTCAAGCAACTCATATTTATTTAAGGCCCATTAATAACGAAGAGATGACATTCCATGCATTAGATATTTAGTGAAATTAGAAATATAGCATTAGTTAGCACTTACAAGACATTGAAGAATATATCCATCCATTAACATGCCAAAAAGAAGCTCCAAGAGGATAGCAAGATAACCAAACATCAAAATTCATCAATTTCGTCCAAATTTCATCCTCTAGTTACAGGTTCGAAGTCTTCAAAGAGAGCTATCAAATATCCAAGTGATGATGATGAATACAAATGAGGTCTCATCAATTTATATGAGCCTCTTACAAATTCAAATGGTCTAATTTCCCTAACAAACCCCTAAAAATGACTCTAATGTGCGAAATATCCAATGTTGTGAACATCAGCATTGGGATAAAATCAATAAGGGTTTAGAAAACCAAAAAATCGTAAAAATCGGGAAAATATCGATAACAATCGGCAAATGATCGGTAAAAATCGGCAAACATCGACAAAATTAAGATACCATAAAAATATCTTTAAAAATCAGAAAAGCATCGACTAGGCCAAAAAACTGTGATTTCGAGATAAAATCTGGATGTTATTGAGATGTTCGCAACACTGGAAATATCAATAAACTTGGTGACAAACCCACCAAATAGCTAAAAAGTACTCAACAAGCCTTCCTAATGAGGTCGAAATGATAGAAAAGTGGTGCAAAGGGGCCATTGGAAGGTCTAGATAAGTCCTCCATGTGCCAAATTGAAGAGGAGGGCTATCAAACTGATGTCCAAGGGGTTGGCCCCTTGGTTTCCAAGCAAAACATCTGTGGTGCTCCCAAGTGGTTGTTGGGTCATAGTGAATGGTGTCATGGGTCTCCAACTAAATCAAACATGTCGATACTCCACCCATAAGGGAAAAAATGATGATACAAGCCCTCCCATGTCTCCCTAGGTGAGACAAAACCCCCCATTTGGGCTCTAGATCAACTGCCAAGTGTCTGGTACAAATATGTGGCCAACTGGGCAATGTGGTCCAAGTGCATCGTAATCTCTGTATAGTTGGGGCATGAGCAAGAAATGTATGGTGTCGAAGAAGCCTATGGCGTGACTAATCAATGCTCTATTGTGGTGGAGGCCCATGGCTTTCAACGCTCACCCTATAAATGCCATCATGACCGTCTGGAGGGCTTGGATGCCGTATAGGTAGGCCAAGCCCAAGATTAAGACCCACCTGCAATCCTGTATAAGATCCAATGCATCCCCTCACCTTCCAGTACAACAATTCATTAGAGCAAATTGCAATTGAGTAAATAAGCTTGCAGATTAGGGGTACAAGTGGAGACTTCATAATGGTATGCCCTTCTAAATGGGCTTTAGGATGTATGAGTGTCCCCAAGCTGAAGAGGGAGGTTAATAAAGGACCCTATTAGGTGGTTTCAACCTCCAAGGGAGTAACAAGTCCATGGTACACCTGTCAAATGGTAGGTGTCATGTGAAATAATGGTGAAACAAAGTGGGTTAGTAGGGGGCTCCAAGCCACATATCTTGGTACAAGGGTAGCTGTAATGAGGGAAGCCCACACAAGGGTGTATAGATGCAGGAGGGATCAATTGTGGTACATGAGCTACCCCAACCTTTGTTTTACCACCCTTCTTCATATGCCTTTTTCCTTTTAGTGATCTTTTTTTCATTCAACTGCTGGGGGCTCCAGGGAATGAGAGCATGATGCGTATGATATAGCAGTGAATACCTCCTTAAGGTTGGGCAGTTCATCGCTCACTGGGGGTTGGCACAATCACAAGGTGCTTAATGATGCAGGGGGCTTATATAGGGGCCCTAAGAATCAGGGTGATGGCCATAATGAAAGGTGGTAGAGCTCATGTTTGGCTTTTGCCCACGTGCTAAATTTTTATGTCCCGACCATCTTTTGCATTTTAAGGTACATTTCCTATTGTAAGTGGCCAAATTATGGTTTTAACTTTCTTTTTAGCTGCACCAATTTTCGAGGAATCGTTCCAGGCCCGACCTAAAGTGTGGACAAGGGAAGGGGGAGGCTAAACCTTTATGGACCCAATGGACCAATGTGCACCCAGATGGGAAATATGTGAAATGGGTTTATAATGAGCGGAGGGGAGTGATATATGTGGTGTTGGGAAGCGGGATCACACAACCAAAATTGTGGTTTCCCATGTAGGGCCACTCCTAAAGCTAGTAGCCAATAAAGGAGATCCCTTAACACCAAGATACAAGACTAACCACCAAGTTGGGACTAGGGGACAAGAGTACAAACTAAGCCCATTATTTCCACCAAATCCCCCTACTAATTCATGTCCAAAAGTGTCGATGATAAGCAAGCAAAAATAACCAATTACATAATGAAAGGCCATACCTTCAGGGTTAGAAGACCAACCTTCAAACATACAATCATAACAGATGGGCGAGGGCACATAATAGCTGGCACAGGTGGTGGGGAATGGTGGCACATCAAGCTATCTGGTGGCTGCAAGGGGCTGCTGGCTGTTGGCTGAAGACAAATCTAGGAGAAACATTTCTCCTATGGAGGTCACCAACTGGTGGTGGGTAACATACCCTATTCAAGAGAGGAAACTCTCCTAACCACTTTGAGGGGGCAGCCATCAATGCAAATGCCAAAACGATATTTCAATAAACATTCCATTCTTATAGGCTGTCTCTGTCCTTATTTATAGTTGTCTTAGCTACCGTAACTTGAATCCACCATTAGTGGACTTTATTTAATGGCTACATGGTGTGCCTTATTTAATAACTAATATAGTGGGTCTTTATTGATAACTAGGCCACCTCACATTAATTAGCCACCATACACATACTAACCTTAACTCTAGTATACATATACTATTACTTTCCTTAACTCTAATGGACTATTAGGCCTTTATTACATTACTAGGGAGGGTCATAGCATGTACCTTAATTGCTAATCTTTACAGATAGAAAGCTTTATATCTCCATAAGATCTTTTCGAAGTTAAGATTCTATTGATAATGCATAGAAGATGAATGTTGGAGGGGTTTGGAGTCTCCTTGATAGTTTTAATGGTAAGTTTAGAATCTCATACTACCAGCAGCTTTTAATGTCCATCATAGAAGCTGGTTTCAAGTCTTTGCATAAAACATGCGCTTTTGCAATGTTGTTGGTATCTTTCCCTAGGTTCCATTTGTATGGAACTGTAACTTCTCCTTCCGGGTCCTTATTGAGTTCCCATGCCGCAGCTTTTTCTGTATTCCTTTTTCTATCATGAAGTCTTCAGGGATATTAAAACTACTTCACTTTGATAGTTTATGAGGCTTAATATTGTTATTCCATCTTCTCATTGAATTAATTTATAGCTTTGTCACATAAAGGCTGAGTCTTGGTATAGAGAAATATTTGTTAAAGCTACATAGAGATTCTTTAAGAGCTGTCCATGTTTCATTTTTCATATGTATTTTTCCAATTTTTTGGATGTAAGCAGGTTTCATTTTGATTCCTTTTCGCTGAAGGTGGACATTATCACAGCTTAATGGGACCCATTAACTTTTTGCTTCAACTAGAAATTAATGGAGCTGTCAGTGTGTAAAGATATTTTGAATTTAGCTTATCTTTTCTAAAGCTGATATTACTAAACTGCCAAAAGCTAAACCAGACTAGACTGTCTGTTGGAAATTCCGAGTGAAGACAGATTGTGTTATGTTCTCCTCGAAATTTTTGTTTCTGTGTTTGTAATGTTCCAAACTAGGAAAAATAGTGCTATGCAAAGCAAACAATAAAATCAACACCATAAAATTGAAACATTCAGTGCACACCCATAAAAAGTCTAGGAATAACCAACAACTAAGCCATTTTATTATAATCTGTTAATTTTAGGTATGTTCTATGCTTAGAGCAATTTATTTCAATTTTTACAGTTAGCTCAATATATTTTCCAGATTAGCAATCACATCAGCATTAAAGTAATATGTAGATCGAACATAAACATAAATCGCAGAAGACAAGCCAAGATAAGAGGGCACAAGATGTGGCGCTAGCCAGGGACAAACCCCAATGTGGGGAAACCCTTGATCAATTCTTCTTATATGTTCTTCAATAGTTCAATAGAGAGAGAGAGAGAGAGAGAGAGAGATAGTACATTTACAACAGAAGTCAACACTTTGACTTATCTAAATAAGAGCATAGATCATCTCTAAGAAGATGATACATGAGATCAGTTGAAGACACGCTGCTTCAACCGATTCTCCAAGGTGACTCCTTCACCAATCATTGTGCTGCATCTCGTCATCATGCTGCACCTCACCATGTTGCACCATGCTGTACCCATCATCACATTGCTAGACCTCGTGACCATTATGTACACTTCATACTGTTGCACTTGTCACTATGCTGCTCCCAATCACTGAGCTGCTCTTATCACCGTACTGCTCCCATCACTGAGCTGCACCCAATGATGCACTCATCATGCTGCATCCATCACTACATCCAATATGTTGCAACCATTTACACTCACCAGTCTTCGCTACTTGCTATGGCTTACAGCCTAACAGAGCAGCTAGACTCCTTCAACAGGTCCAAAGTGCAATCAACTAACAGTCACAAAATCTGCCAGGATTTGTCTGCAATTGTCCTCTAAGGGAAGGCTGTCACTGCCTTTCACAAGACTGTCCTTCACTTGACATCACTGGATATCACATCATGGTACTATTGTTTCATACAGTCATAAACCCAAATACCACTGTAGTAAGAACATTATTAAACACTATAATCTCTGATCAATCATCACTAAATCTCTGTCCATTCATTACAACATGTATATATCTGACATGCCATACATCAGACTAAAGATATCACTGTCATGTGTTCACTAGATAACATTCAACACAGTCATAACCTTATACTAAAGATAGTTTCCCACACATGGTAATTTCTTTACTTGACACTTCATTGACCAAGGGCTCCCAGTACTAGCCCAACACAAACTATCCATCCAAAACTTAGATTAAGGTTCTGACCTTGCACTCCTTCCTGTGCAAGCTGCTGTCCCAAAACAGTGCTGAACACATGACCGGGCTTCCTCTATACATCATATAGGAGCCTTCTTCAACAATGGATGTAGGGCAACATCTAGTCCTTTTGCTGCGGAGTAAGGCCTGTGGTTAGGGCACACCTAGACAGTGACTAGGGCACAAACTGAACTGCGAATTTAGTCTCATACATCAACGTTTAGGGCCTGTCTTCCACGTCTAATTAGGCCTCATCCTTGGTTGCGGCTAGGGCACGTTGAGGCCTCCTTTATACATCATTCATTTCCGTCTATAGTGCTGTGTTAGTCCTATTCTTTGCAGCTAGGGCACAACTTGACCCTCCTTTCTCTACGGTTAGATGTCTTTTCCTAGGACAACGTTTAGGGCTTTCAAGGACAACTGCTTAGGGTCTCTTCTAGACCTGTGTTTAGGGCAGTTAGAACTTCTTGCTGCGCTATAGAAGTTTCCTCCATGACTATGTTAAGGCTTCTTCATTGACTACGTTAGGGCTTCTTCATTAGTGCAGTGTAGAGCCTAGGGCACTCCCTCTAGATCTCTCCTTCATCAAAACCCAAAACAGAATGAAGAGAGAGATCACAAGAGTGTGAGCGTGTGAAAATGACTTGAAGGCCACCTCTATTTATACTAAAACGTTGAGCACAAGTGGGGGCAATTTGGTTGCTGGCTGACCTTGTCGAATTGTCTTATAACACAAATAAATTCATAACTCCATGAATTTCTATCGGAATCGGATGATCTTTAAATCAATCCTACACCTCTCAATGAGAGGAATCCAAGAAAAATATCAGCTGCCATAAATCAGATGACCCACATGGAGTTTGGCCTTAGTTGCCAATTTTAACATAATCTGGGAGAAAAGTACAATAATGTGGAAATGGTGCACCTGGGCTTGCCTCAATGCAAGCATGATCAAGCCTAGGTGGTAATATGTCAAGCTCAGATGGCACAAATAACTGCTGCAATGATGCCCTGCGCTGTCCTTGTGAAATGTGTTGTCTGTTGCAAAGATGTTGCTGGAAACCCCACCTCCGGTGCTCAGAAAATTACGAGAAATTAACTTTGATCTCTCCACCAAATACCCAAAATAACCCATGAAGGAATTGGCCAAATGTTGACCTCGGAATTTTGGCCCAAATTCCCCTTAGCTCCTCTAGCTATTGGCTGAGTTGGAACCCCTGTTTGACCCCTTAGATCTGCCCAAAAAATTCTATAAAGTTAGCAGTTTGATCCTTGCCCAAAACCCAGAAAACCCAGAAAGGGTTTTTGTTGGTTCCAACCTTAAAAAATTGACACTTCACAGCTTGGCCCTCCAATTTCGAATTCTGTTGGTGTGACTCATCTTGTCAATCTCTGCTCTCCCAACTCCAACGATCCTCCTCAAATGGCCCTCCAAATGATCTCCTAGCCTTCTAGCTCCAAACTCCCCCGGATGGTGTTGCCCCAAAGAGTCTCACTTCAATCACTGAGTCATGGAGGAGATGACGCAATCCTGTGTGTGATGAAATTAGAGCTATGTGTAGGATGGCCCTCTTGTCTGTAGTTGCCCTCTATACTCTTGAAAATGATGAAGGATTCTCCTATCTCCCCAACTTCCTGGAGTGCCTCACGCTGTGACTGTGCAATCCCTGCGCTTTTGTTACTCCCCCTGCTGCTGATACTCGACTTACAACTGTTGTAATCATCTCCCTACTACGGCTACAAACTAAGATGAAGAAGAACTCCCTTCTAAGGATGGCACCAGAAGTCCTACGAAGCAAGGGTTAAGATCTCCGCTCGGAGACACTCGTGCGCTAAACAACACAATAACCCAGCTAAACCGCTCAAGCAACTAAGATTGAGTTCAATATGTCAAAAGATAAGACGCTGAAATGAGGAGAGTTGCTTTCCTTATATAGATTTCGTGGAGCACTTTTCCCTCCATTTTCCCTCCATCGTGGGTCCCTCACTTAACCATCGATTTCCCCTCCATGCAAATTGAACTAGGGAATGCGTATTCTCCTAGTGTGGGTGGCCCCCATGCACAAATTAACCACATTGAAATAACTTCTACTCCTAATAAAATCGAATGGGCCCCAATGCCTCCAAAATTAGCCCAAAAATGTAGAAATTAATCATGTTCCAAAATAATTTAGGAAGAGACATTACAGTCCTCCCCTCCCAAATGTTGCTTGTCCCCAAGCAACTTCAGTGTTAGATGCTCAAGTATGCGCTCGCCCTCCCAAGTAGCATCCTCATCCGACAAGCTCCTCCAGTGCACCAAAAATCGCTTGTCCTTAAGCAATGCCTAAGCAAGCATCTTCTCTAACTGCTGCTCCCCACTGTCACTGCAAAATGTGCCAGGGTCCCAGATGTGTAACTGGATTGTGCCTGACCTCTGCACTGTCATGATATGAAAGAATCTTCCAACACCAGGATCCCAGGCCATCCTGTCCAACATGAAGCTCCCCTCGCTCCACTCATTATCTTGCCTGGTGCAAGTACCAGAAGTCCCCCACACTATCATTGACTCGCTAAAGCCCAAAGGAAGACCTAAGTGACCTCCCCCTGTTGCAGCCGGCTGACCCGTAACGGTTGCTAAGTTGTCTAGTATTGTGATGTCTGGGACCCATGCTAGCCATAGAAGGGTGCCACCATGTTAATGCTGCACCACTCTGGCTCTAGCTGACTGCCCACTGTGCATACACTGTATCCTCCTCTCTTGGAACTCGATGGTGGCATACTGGTAGAGGCGAGACACATCCTGCCCCGACATCTCGATGACGCCAAAGTCTACCCATCTAAATCTAACTCCAAACTAGTGCAGCCACAAAGAAAGCGTGCCTCACCATCTGATGAAGGCCACTGTGTACCCCATGTGCCAATCCTAGAGTAAATTAGACCACTCTCTACCATGACTCCAACCATCACGAGATAGAGTGATCTATCAATCAACTGAATCCCTACATCCCCTAGTTGGACCTACTGCAACATAGCTCTGACAACTACAAGAATCCATCCATGCCTCATCTCTAGTCCCTGCATGTGATCAATATATAGGCTCCATATATTGTGGGCTAATCTGATGCATGCTGATTTGTCTTGTGCCTACCACTGAGTAGTAACGATGATCATTGGAAGCTACGTGTGCAAAATAGCTACTCGTTGAATGCAACCAAAAGATGGGTATCTGATACTCGTCTGATACTCATAATCGACTTAGGGTATGTGGATCCCTCCTGTCCCTGCCAACCATCCTCCCTGGGTCTACCATTTGCCCTCTCGATAATGTGCCAATATAAGGTTTGGAGCCCGAACACATACTGGGAAACTACCTCAGTCATACCCGGTATCCTCTGCTCATGCTTGGTCCCGACATGCCCTGAGAAAAGAGTAACACATGTCTCCCTTGTGATTAGCTCCCTAGATGTAGGCTCGGTGATGAACGATATGCCACCCTTGCAGATGATCACCTCATCCCCCAACCTGTGGCTGTCAACTGACGCACCAACCCAATGCCACTGCTGAAAAGTCCCCCCCCCCCCCCCCCCCCCCCTAGTGCGCTCAGTGTCACCCAAATATCTCGGGTGAGCTCTTTGTCCCCCACTGCTCATGCCCAAAGTGCCGAAAGTCGACAGCAAAATTGACTACGCCCGTGAGGGATGTTAAAGAGGGTCAGGCGTGTGAGTCCCTGCGGATACCATCAAGTAATGCTTATCTGTGTCCTCGTCGATCCTGGGTGAACTACACCCAAAGATATGCACGACGTTTTCGTCTAAGCGTCTCCCTGGAGGCAACACTCGCAAACTTCACTATGCTACACTATACACCCCTGCATACCACTGATCATCCCAATACTCCTAGACATGCCACTGTACACTGCTGGATACCCTCGACTACAACTATGCCATCTTGTGTTGGCTGTGTCCCTCCTGTGTCACTATACTTGTCACTCCCCGCATGTACTCAATGCGATGTGAGGCACTCCCACTCCACAACGCAATCCAACATACTACGGCACACCCCCATGCGTCTCTATGCCCATTTGTAGACCACTGCTCCATGCTAGATGCTTCTACCCATCCTTGAATGAGATGGCCTAAAGCTGTGTCCATATGCATTGTCTCGCATCCAACCCATATCATCACCTCCATCATCGCATCATCATACCCTTCGATGAATGGATCTTCACTCCAAATCCTCCCTGAGGGATCTGAGAAGTGAAACTCCCTAGGTGTCAGCAGTGATGCTACCCCTGCACTGCTCCTCTGTGTCCTTTGTGCCCCACACAAAAGTGAAGAATCCCCAAATCCATACAAGGCGCCATCTGGTGGCTTGCCAATGCCACCTCCTCCAACAAACACCTGCTAGAGTGTGTTGATCACCCCGTGATCCTGTGTGTAAACGTCGTACCAAGTCAACCCAAGAAGCCTATCCATAAACTGGTTGGCCACTGGTGCTGACTGAAACTCTCCTAACGGAGGTGCACGCTCGATTGCAAGGTCAACTATACCCTCTAGGTTGTAGTCAACCGGTATACTTGGAAAATGATAGGTGGTCCCTCTCGGATTCCAATGCCAGTCAAGGCTTCCAGCATCCCTTGTGCTTGGAAACTCCCGCTGAGCTCCACCTGAGTCCATTACCATCTCCATAGCCCACTCCATTGGGTACCAACTTAGAATCTCTCGCCACCCAACCCTAAGAGAGGGATCAAATGCACGACCTCCCGCACAATAGAACAGCCCCAACAGGCGAGTGCTGCACCCTACGCAACTCAGGTCATCTCATCTCGCTATCCTGGTCAATACATAAAATCTGACAAGGTAGCTCTGTCTCTTTCTGTCCAATGGGCCAAGATAACCTAATAGTGCTACCAGCCCCGTCTATGTATGCCCGAAGAGTTCTGCTCTCACACTCCAATGTGCGCTCTAACTGCACCAGTAGGGAATCCAACTGCTTCCCCAACGTGACTCAATTTGGCCGTGGACTCATCACAAACCGCTCTCATGCCCTCTAGCTCCTCCTTCTACTACAGAATAGCCTCACACACTAATGTGGCCTTCCTTTTTAATGCTAGAAGGTCGACTTGAAACTGGTGGAACTGCCTTGGGCATCTATCGCCTGTAAACTCGGTCATAGCGCCAGATACCTCAACAACCATTGTCATCTCGTCCATGGGTGGCTCCTCCTCAACAGATGGCTCTATGTGTGTAGGCTTTATCTTCTCCACCAAGGTGTCAATTGGGGCTATCAAAGAGGTCTCTAATAAAGGTGACTCCTGTGCCACACTGAGTATATGGATGTGCTCCTCACCATCCTGTGGGCTCCCAGAATCATGCTCAACCTCCTCCTCAGGCTCCTGAAATCTAAAGCTAGGTCTCCACCAGCAAAAGCACCCCCTGGTCTCACCCTCTAACTGTCTCTGTCCTGCTTGCTCCTTTTCAGGAGATCTGGTGCCTTGATCTGGTCGACTTTCCCCACATGATGTTGATGGTTGCACCCCCACGACCTGCTCACCTTCAACATCTCTATTGTAAGGGTGAGGATGGGTTTGGTCTGTCACCCTCCTCAACTGGGCCAACTGCTCATCGCCCAATGAATTCTACCCCATAATTTCAGCGTACTAGATTTCCCTTGAGCCATGGGTTTGTCTCCAGTTTCACCCGTCACTGTGCCCTCATACCCAAAGCTTCCATGATCTTCTGGCTAGTTTCCCACAGCTGGGAAAAGATCATGCTCTGATACCATTGTAATGTTCCAAACAAGGAAAAATAGTGCTATGCAAATATAACAATAAAATCAACACCATAAAATTGAAACATTCAGTGCACACCCATAAAAAGTCCAGGAATAACCAACAACTGAGCCATTTTATTATAATTTGGGAGAAAAGTACAATAATGTGGAAGTGGTGCACCTGGGCTTGCCTCAATGGCAAGCGTGATCAGGCCTAGGTGGTAATATGTTAAGCCCAGATGGCACAAATAACTGTTGCAATGATGCCATGTGCTTCCTTTGTGAAACTATGTTGTCTGCTGCAAAGATGTTGCTGGAAACTCCACCTCCGGTGCTCAGAAAATTACGGGAAATTAACCCCGAGCTCTCCGCCAAATACCCATAATAACCCACAAAGGAATGGGCCAAATGTTGACCTCAGAATTTTGGCTCAACTTCCCCTTAGCTCCTCTAGCTGCTGGCTAAGTTGGGACCCCTCTTTGACCCCTTAGATCTTCCTAAAAAATTCTATAAAATTAGGAGTGTGACCCTTGCCCAAAACCCAGAAAAACTTAGAAAGGGTTTCCGTTGGTTCCAACCTTCAAAAATTGACCATTCACAACGTGGCCCTCCTCCAATTTCGAATTCTGTTGCTGTGACTGATCCTACCAATTTCTGCTCTCCCAACTTTAGCGATCCTGCTCAAATGGCCCTCCAAATGATCTCCTAGCCTCCCAGCTCCAAAATCCCCCGGATGGTGCTGCCCCAAAGAGTCTCACTCCAATGATTGCACAGTGATGGAGGGGATGATGCAGCCCTGCATGTGATGAAATGAGAGTTGCGTGTGCTGACCCTGCCGCCCGCACCTACCTACACAGTTAGCGAGAAAAGCCTTCAACCCCACAAGGTGTGGTTGGTGGCAGGGAACTCAGAGAAGGGGCTGTCACACTGATCCCAACTCTCTCCGTTTTAGCTATCTCCTAGGCTAGCTAAGGGGGGTGGTCCCTAAATGGAAAGTTTACGCCTAAAGCTAAGATGAAAAGTTCTAGGAGAATTATTTGATTTAAATAAGATTGTCAATCTGAGATCTAAAATCAAAACGAAATATAAACAATAGCCATTAACCATACGATGAGCATGTACCACACAAATGACCAGTGCCTTAAAACGTTGTTATTTCAGAAATTAAAATATTTTTGTTTGTATTTCTTTTTATGCTCAAAATGGAAACGAATGCTTTTAAATGAAAAGAGAAAATTTGCTTTGACTTTCAAGATAGAAACGAAGCTAAGAGATCAAGATACTTCCCTCTTGAGTAAATCTCTTTTTGGTGTCTTAAGAGCTTGATGGCTTGAACAGCATGTGGGATCCTTGGTATCCTGGGAGGTGACTATTCCCGCCGAAGAAGTCCTCGCCCTCCAACAGAGCTGGCAAACCTGTCGCTTGAAAACACAGAAAACACTTGCAAACAAATTGTTAGTGCAAAAAGGGACTTGGTATATAGAGACCAAGTTGAGCTTGTCATTCAACCGAGAATGGACAAGCTACAACAAGTGTACAAGACATATCGAGCCCAGAAGAGATCTGAGATAGCTGCAGATCTCTCCTCCCTAGACAATAGTGCCTTCCGGCAAAATGAAAAACAACTAGATAGCAAATGAAAATCACATGAACATTAAACGACACAAGTATACCTCATATACCAAGGCATGCACCACACGAGAAGCTGCTAACCCCAAAGACTTTTATTTATTAATACGAATGCTGAGTACAAAATCCGGCAGAGTCTCCGCTAGCCCAATAGCTCGTTCTATGATTATACAATAAGAGCCCAAGGCTCATATAAATAGGAAAATGGGAGACAATCCCAAGGCAAATTCCAATGACAAGTGGCAATCAGGTGAAGATCCCAATGAAAAAATGGAATGACAAGTGGCTGCTATGACTGCTGATTGAACCATGTACTTGCTGTTCATGAACCTGTAAACTGCTGTTTTAATTTGCTGAGTTAAATGCTCACGTTAAACACTGTAGATGAACCTGCGTTAACTGCTGTAGACATACACATGCTGCCCACTAATTTTGCTGCCCACGTTAACAGCTGATTGACTATATGTTAACTTGCGTATATACCTGTGACTGCCAGCGTTAAATGCTGAGACAGCGTACGGACTGCCTGCGTGATTGGCATGAGACTGCCCTTTAATTGCTGTTCTTACCTTTGACTGGCTGCCACTTAACGCTGCTGAATCGCTGAACATGCCCACGTACGGACTGCTGTATTAACTGCCCATAAATGCTACATATGTTGCTGTTTTAATTGCCAACGGACTGCTGTTAAACTGAGCTGTAGCTGCCCACGTCACATATATGGTGAGTCATGCGTATCATGCTGTCCACGTTGACTGTTTGACTTGCTGAGAAGTGCTGTACGTAACTGCCTGTTTATTTCCAAGCTAAACTGCTGTCCACACTTGCTGTTCAAATTACCACGTGACTGCTGTAATATATATGCTGACTGGCTGCCACGTGATGCTGGAATGTCAACGTAGGCATGCTGGAATGTAAACTGTGTTAACTGCTGCCCAACGTAAATGCTGGGACTGCCGTACGGCTTGCGTTAAACTGCTGTTCATATAACTTACGTTGACTGCCCACTGCACTTGCGTTGACTAACCTGTGCCACGTAATTTTATTGCTAACGTATATATGTTTGAAACTGCCCACTTTAATCTTGCTGTAGCTGCCCATGTTGAATTCTATTTTGCCAGCGTTGAAAATTATTTGCCATCGTACGGACCTGCTGTACGGATTTTTATTTGGATATCAATGGTGGGCTGAGGTGGGGTGGGTCCCCTATGCCACTTAATTCTGATTTCAAACTTTATAATATTTTCATATTAAAAATTAAATCAAAGTGAATCCAAAAAAAATTCCATTCTTTATGAACCCAACGTTGACTGCCCATTTGACTTTGACTTTGAGTTGACTTTGCCTGGCTTCTAAAACTTTGACTCGAGGTGGGCCCCACATTGCTTGCCACATCATCCTTGATCATCTGCTTAAATTCCATGTCAAAATTTGACTTATTTTGACCTTGGAAAATTTTTTAAATTTTTCCAATTATTCATTTTTTTGAATTTTTTCTTCATTTTTGCCACTGTCACTGGAAAAATTGCCTTTTGAGGGACTCTGAGTCACTTTTTGACCCCCAAAG